>ML278118.1:0-45863 GCA_005239495.1 Nicotiana undulata
GCTTATGTCTACGGCCTTACCCCATGTTGTCATTGTATTCCGCACTTTCATTGTTGTTATTGTTCATTGGCTTGCCTAACGCTACCGTTAGGCGCCATCACGACCTGGACCGGTTTTGGGTCGTGACAAGTAGGTCTCCATTTTTACACCTTTTGCCATTTTTCCCATCTGACTGAGATTCTACTGAGGAACAAGTTGCTTGTACTTTTGACACACACAACTACCTACACTCTAATTGTTCTTATCATACAAGCACAATTTGGTAGACATCACTTCCATCTTGTTATTTTTCTTTTTGAATGCATTTTTTCCTTTTAACTTCTTTTTTGGCCATCTATGATTACATCCTTTATCTGTGTCAATGTGAGGTAGTTTAACATTGGGTATTTGTGAAATCATCCTCATATGAGGTTGTGTCTTTTTCTATCTTGTGTTTATCATGTTACCTAGTTATATTGAACACATAATTACATAACCTAGGTAGAAAATGACCCTCGACCTTAACTATTCTTGATTGTGCATACCACAATTGAAATTTTGCGGTCTACAATTGATATTTTAGGTAGCCTAGATGATTCAAATAGTTCTACGGCCGCACATTAATTGTGCGGGCCCCAGTTGAAATTTTGCAGCCAATAAGAGAGGTTCGTACTGTTCTTCAGATAACTTCTTTTGTGGAACCTGAGTACTTGCACCCAAGTGCAGACCATAATTTAAATTGTTTGGACCGCATTTGGATTTCTGTAGCTGCAGATACGAGTCCACAGTATCCTTGAGAGACTTTTGTCTAAAGGTTTGATACATCTATGTAAAAGTGCGGACGCACTTGGAATTGTGTGGATTGCACTTGCATTTGCTGACAACACTTGGAGTTGTACGGACTGCACTTCCACCATAGCCACTGTATGATTAAGAAATTCACTCCCCACTGTTCTTATGCTTTATTCTACTGCTAATATGACTCATGACTGCTTTGTACCTCAACTAAATAACTGACAACTCTTTTGTACATACACAAATTATGGTGCGATCAAGAGAAAATGAAGAGACATCTAAAGGAAGGGGTAGCCAAGGAAAGCTAAGCGGAAGAGGTGCCATGCGCCCTAGTGCCCAAAAGTCAATCGCCAAGAAAACAACTACTGGCCAAGGGAGAGGTAGAAGCCTCTCAAAGTCAGATTTTTATGTCCCGTCAAGGGAAGCCTCTGAAGGCAATTCAGTGTCTATATCTGAAGAGCATAACCAGGAGCAGTTTGAGACCCAATCTGTGCCTTCCACATCTCAGAGCACCTCCCAAGGAACAACTAGCAATAGTCATGAATCAAATGCAGCTGCTCAAGACTCTGATTCAGATGATGCCCCTAATGACAGAAAATGGGGAAAATTGCAAAAGATGGTATAGTAAGAACACAGAAGAAGGTGGTCTGGGAAGACCAATTTTTGAGCCTCAATGCTTATTCGGACTGCCGAAGGCGGTGGAAAGAAGGGTCACTTACTCACGAAAGACAATTCCTCAACAAGGACTTAGAAAGGTACAATCGACAGTCCTAGAGCAATTTACAAAGAGGAAAGACTGGATGCAATTCACTGAGGAGCTGGTGGATCTCAAGGAACACCTTGTCCGGAAATTTTATACTAATACAAAGCACACTGTAAAAGGGACCAAGGCTATCAAAGTGTGCAACCTAAAAGTAAAATTTGATCAATGCACTTTGAATTCATACCTCAGAATTGAGGGTGTGGAGCTAAAGAAGTACTTGGCTAAATTGGTTGAGAAAGCTAATGTCCGTCAATGGCTCGCAAAGATTTTTTCACTTGGACCTACCCCCTGGATAGGTGCCGAAGTGCCAAGCTTCCGCAAGACTTTTAGTTTCGAGACAAAGGGGTGGCAGACTTTTATGTGTACAAGACTTGATCCATGATTGAATGCGAACAACCTACCTCTGGAGAAAGCAGTGCTAGTAGCTTCTATCATGGCCGGGTACCCAATCAATGCGGGTGATCTGATGTCGGCCAATATCGCGCTTGTAGCACAATCACTACCAGAAAATGGGCCTATGGGAACAGTTATGTTGGCAACGGTTCACTAACGGTTGCCATAGAGTAGATATTGTAACGGTTGCAACCGTTACAATAGAATTTGGATGGTATCAGCACACTTTAGACATCACACTGTTGCAATTGTAACAAAACCCGTTGCTATAGAGATTTATTTTGCAACGGATTTGTAAACCATCCCAATAGACACGTATATGGCAACGATTTTGTGGAAAAAATTGCTAGGGGAACGGTTAGTCATTCCCCTCTTTTTTTTCACTAAAAATTTGCTTGCCCGCCAAGCTAATTAAGTGACCTGTCCTTTTATATTTTTTAGTTAATTTTAATAACGTAAATGCAATAAACCCCTCCACCTCCAGTGTATCTCCAGTACTGTATCCCCCTAGTCGATACATCCTAACTCCCATCGTCGATACACCCAAACCCCCCTCTCTGATCTCATTTTTTTTGCATCTTTGCCGAGTTTCAGATTAATGGCCGAGTTTCATCAAATACCTCTTCATTGACCACCATAATCAACAAACCCTAGAGTTCTCAAAGCCCAAAACCCCAAATTCTGAACAGTTCCGGCACTACTCCGGCACTTCTTCAAGGACAGTTGCTAGCCTTCCCCAAATCCGCAAATTCTAAAATCAGATTTGTGCTCGAATGAAAGAAGTCCAAAATCACAATAGCCTGGTAATTCTTAATTCTTTTGGTCATTTTTACTATTTTTTTACCATTGCTATACGTTTTACTGTGTTTTTTAGTTCTTGGCAAAAAGGTTCTTAATTCATGCTGTAGTCTTTTGGGTTCTGTGTTTAATAGCTTTGAAACTTCCGTAGTTTGAATGAAAAGGGATTAGCAAGAATTCAAATAAGTTTCTGCTTGGTCTTTTAATGCTACTTATTGTTAGCCACATGTTATTCATATGTTCATCCAACGGGCGGCACACTTCTGACTTTCGAGATGAATGCCACTATGTTACCGTGTTATGAAATTCAACATAGAGTAGAAGTTTGTGTTTCAGAAAAGATTTCTTGTGCTGACCGTAATCTTAGAGCTCATATATATATGGATTGCAGCTCCTTGAATCACTATTTAGTGATATCTTCTTTTAAAGGCAATGTTCTTTCACATTTGGTTTACAATGTTAGATTTAGAATTTCTCCCGACTCTGCTTGAGGTATTCAGCTTTAGTATATGCACTTTGTGTTGTTTGTTTGTTTCTCCCAAATTGTCATGTCTATTTTATTATCACAAAGTACGGTGTTTACTTAACCCTTACACAAGCTTACTAGTTGTTGTTCTGCAATTTAACTGTTAATTTTTTCCTCTTAACAGAGCTTCAGCTCAACTGTAATACAGTAGATATTACAGTTTCTCTAGATGTCACTCGTTTAAGCTGTATAAGCACTGGAAAAGTGGAAATGATACTCTCAAATGTAGCAAGGTTGAAAAGAAGTTGACATGCTTCCATGGAAATTATCCTCATTTTGCCTTTGCGAAATCAATCAAGCATGTGGGCAATTCGTCGAGCCTCTCCTTCCTTAAGGTAATCCCATCACTGAATTTCTGTTCTTACAGTTGTCTGTTGATTGTTTTTTTTTTGCTGCATTTTGTGTATGTGTTTTAATTTATTCATTTTGCTTTCTGATTCTGTAGTATGTTGTGTAGTGTTGAAGGAAATGGAGAACCAACCAGTCTAGCTCCTTGATCTTATACAATTGGAGCCAAGAGTTTTCCGTCTTGTGTGTTTAACTTCCTTCATGTCCCTTGTTGCATATATCCATCCCAACTCTTTCCACCTTCAATACTAAAAAACTACTACCAAAACATTACCCTCTACCATTTAATGCTTAATCTTATCAATGAATGATAAAATTGACTCTAGAGCTTACTTTTGCTACAGAGGTAGGCCTAATACATCTCAAAGTTGGCAACTTCACTATCAAACACCTCCCCTGTCCATTCTTCCCTCACTATAGATTTTACCCATTTAACAAGGTCTAATCCAGTTTTCTCCACAATTTTACCTGTCAACAATTCCAGCAGAATCACCCCAAAACTAGGGGCTGTGTAACCATTGTCATTGTAGAGAGCACTTTTGTTGGGGTCTAGGAACTTGCAATATCCATACTCACTTATTAATGGCTCCTCATTTTCATTTAATAGAATGTTTGATGGCTTAATGTTGCCGTGGGGAATGACATTGCCTTTCTTGGAACTTCTGTATATGAAAGCCATTCCCCTTGCTATGCCAGCTGCAATTGACAGCCTTAGTTTCCATGGGAAATTCCTTTTCTCCTCTACATAATCTGCAACAGAAAAGAAAACCAGTATGATCAAATACTGAATTAGTTCTAACATCTTGGACGCGGTAATTAGTTCTTAACTTAATTGACTTACTTTCAAAAAGGGTTAGTAGACTTCCATTGTTCTGGTACTTGTAGATAAGCAATTTTTCTTCATTGCTAGGGTAATAAGCAATAAGTGGAAGTACATTTTGATGCTTCAAGTTCCCTATTTTTCTCATTGTTTGGGAAAATTCTTTGAACCCCTCTTGTAGTTTCTTTAGTCTCTTGACAGCAAAAACACCTCTGGTACTGATATGGACTTTGTAAAGGCTGTTGCAAAGGCCTTGTTTTCTCAAGTTAGTTGTTGCTTCAAGAAGATCATCCATTGTAAATTTTTCAACATCTTCCACAAAATAGAATAGTTCTGAGCTTTTTTCTTCAATGTTACATACTCCATCCACAACCTCAGCTGAGGGTGTTTTTCGAGGAGACGAATAATTTGCTACTTCTTTTAAAACCTCCTTGTCCTTAGCTGATCTAACACATCTCGTGTACAAGAATACTAAAACCAGTAAGACAAGAACAATTGCAGCAAATATGAGTAACCGAACCATCAAATTTATATGATGCTTTGTCGTTGTCTTCTCACTTTCTCTAGTTGAAGATGGAGCTATAAACATATATGTAGATTCTTTAATTGTTACACCTCTTGTAGACTCATCGGAGGTTGTGAGAAAGCGAAATTGTTGTTAGAAACGTTCAGTTTCTTAAGATTCTTGAGCATTGTCAAAGACTGCAGCAGAAATGATGAATTTCCATTGAGAAAATTGCTGCTTAGATCAAGAACAGTTAAACTGTTACACCTTGATATAGATTCAGGAATTGTCCCTTGGATTTTATTCTTTGCTAAGCTAAAAACTCGCAATTTTGAGAGTTTGCAGAGGGACTCTGCATCAATTATTCCACTAAGATTCATGTTTTCAAGCCTTATTTCTATGACTTTATCGGTACGTAAATTGCACTTAACACCTTGTAATTTGTAGGAGCAAGGGTTATAAGTCACTGAAGAACTCCAATCTATTCCCACTACATTGTTTGGATCAATAGAAATAATAAAATTGAGAAAGGACTTGGATTCGATTAACTCACCTCCATTACAGAATCTGATAAAAAGAAGAGAAGCTAAAACACTTAGAATCAACTTGATATCCATATAGTTAGCTAGAAGAAATGTTGTTTCCTTGTCATATCCTCAGAAGTTGCATATGGTTACTGAATGTGTTAATTAGGGTAGTGTTTTGCTGATAATTTTGAGTATTAGAAATTGATAACAGTGTTTCAGGAAATAGACTTCTTCATGTGTTGTTATGGTTCATAATTCATATGGAGTTATTCATTCAGGCTATTCAATGAGCATCGACGGTATGCGTTGAGGATTGTACTTGCAACTTTGCTCTCCTGAAATTCTTGAGAATAATGTTTCTTGAATTGATAGTGAAACCTGTAAAATTAGAAGTTTTTCTTTTTCAGTTCAAGTGCTCCAAGTTACACTGTTTGAGCTGGCTGAAAAGTGTCTGCCAGTTCAAAAGCTGATTGTTGGCACTGTTTCTACAGCTTTTGCACCAGTTTTGCAAGCTTCTACACAATTTTAATGACATACCTTTCAAAGAGTTTGGAATCTTCTTAATGTAACCGAACTATTACCAGACCTTCACCGATCTTAATAATGCAGAAGAAATAGATATTCACAACCAAACACAGAGACACATTTAGACAAAATGATGAATGTTATAGCTTACACTGCTCTGATGAATGGTCTTAACAATATGTTACTATGGTAAGCATATGAATGAGATGAAGTAAATTACGCAGTAGACAAAGGTTCAGAAAATTCAATGTTTCATCATACATGCATGAATTGCTGATGTTTGAAATTAACTATTATAAACATGGATATATTTTTCTATTTTGCCCGTGTTCTAGTTTTACATAGCATATGAAGTTTCTGCATGCACAAGAGGTGATGATGAGTTTAACCAACCTTTCTAATTTAAAGTTTGTCGTGATTATTTATTTGTTCTTAATTATTGATTCAATTTTAGTTTCTTAAAACTCTTTTCTCTCGCATTTGGTTTGTAGGCTGAAATGAAGAGAATACAATCAACTCAGGAAAGTGAAGATGGCAGTCATTTAGTTGACGCTTTTGCATCAGTCATGGGACCTGAACATCCAGGTCGCGTGAGATTGTATGGACGAGGGGTTACCAAGACTGTTTTAAAAGGGCAAAAAGAGAATCTTGTATCTTCTTTAGATACTACTAATAAGAGGATGCAGCAGAAAATGGAAGAGAGGATGCAACAGAGAATGCATGAAAAGTTGAACGAATAAAAGGATGCTATGGAACAACAAGCTGCTGTTCAAATAAACAGTCGACCATCTGGTGGTAGTAACAATCAAGGTTAGTACGAACCAAATGTTATACATCTTCTTCTATTTCTTCTTCTCTTCCTTCCTTGCTTGGGATTTTGCTTTGGTTCAAGGTAGAGTGGATATGGTAATATCCTTTTTTTTCTATTTAGTAGGAGTATATGATTTCTTAAGTGCCAAGTGGTCTCCTATGTATAGTAATAATACTTGAGTAATACTGGCAGTTCTATGATAGTAGAACTTTGAGAATTTAAATTGGAATAGATAGACAGGTTGATGCTTAAGAAGCCACCTGCTATTGTTTGCTGCAAAAACCATGATATAAAATTTGCTCAGTTTAGATTAGCTCATTGATAATATAGGTGATTTATTGTTTGTCAACCGTATAAGGAATTAGTAAATTGATAAATTCACCAACTCACCATCATGTACAACTGTTTCAATTTTCAACCTGAGATGTAGTAATAAAGCTTGTATTCTTTTGACCCTTATGCAAGTTAAGAAAGTTCAATTCTATCATTATTTTGGCGCAAAAGAACATATAGGCGAAAGGTGGGTGCAGTGAGCGGCACTTTCCACACGAGATTTCTGACTCTACCTTTCTCCTACTAAATTCCACTGCCATTTCCTTTTTTCAATTGAAAGAAATAAATGAAGGATTGATCTTTGAAACTTTAGATTGATCTGTTTGTCAGTTGGCCAATTTATTTGGCGTAATTAGTTTTAAATGGTTTATTAATTTGTTACATGCTTTTTCTCTTATTTCTTTTCACATATTATTGTCTTTCCTGTTGAGTCGAGAGTCTTTTGTAAACATCCTCTCTGCCCTTTTCGGGGTAGGGGTAAGGTCTGCATATACTTTACTCTCCCCAGACCCCACTAGTGGGATTTTACTGGGTATGTTGTTTGTTGTTTGTCATGGCAATTTGTGCTATGAGTATTCTTAGACCGGATTCTCTTGAAGGGTAATAACATTATTTATCCTCTTTTGTAGGTGGAGTAGATCAAGAAATGGATGACGACGATGATGAAGAACTAGAACTTACTTGAGATGAATGTTTTAGGAATCTTTTGTTACCAACATTTTTGAAACTTATTTACTCTCTTGAAATGTACTAAACTTATGCACTCATAGGGTAGAACATTTGCTTTATGGATATTATTTGCTTGATGGATAATTTTCATTTTATGATATATTTCAATTTTAGTGTTATTATAATTTATTATATGTATAAATATTTATTTATAATAGGGGTTATATTTTGGTTTTAACTGAAATGATACAATAGTCTACCAGAACCGTTGCAATAGGACACAAATGACGTTCCAGTAGACAATGTAAACCGTTGCAATAGGTCCCATAGGTCCCATAAACTGTTCCAAAATGATCTGCAAACCGTTCTAAATACAAATAACCATTACGATAGCTTAAAGAAACCGTTGCTATATCCAACATAACCGTAGCAATAGCTTACGTAAGTGTTGCTTTAAATAATATGCTAACGGTCAAGGACCGTTGTAAAAATAATATAGTAACAGTTTAAAACCGTTCCAATTGAAAATAATAACTGTTCCAACAGAGAAAGGGAAAACCGTTACGATAGACGTATCTATTGTTACGGTGATGCAAACTGTTGCATGAACCATTCCAGTAGACCTATGGGTACGCCGGCTGATGTGATGGGCTGTAAGCCGTTCCAATATCCATATGGCAACGGTTTGGCAGTCCGAGGGAACGGTTTTTCAACTGTTACCATAGACCAATTTTCAGTAGTGAGTAGGGTAACACCTCCTACCCTTACCTCAGTACCATGATAGAGTACCCAATAGATTCCAAAGTGGAGTCTACACTGTTTGATATGAAAATTAAGCCAAACAGCCCCTTTGATCTGTACAAGTTGCAAGACCCTAAGAACCCAAAGAAAAGTCACCTTCCACTACTACTAGCTAGTCTGATGAGCCTGTAGTAGTAGCTCCTGGTCCCTCTGATATCGCTTCCACTTCAGTTGAGCCTTCTACCAGTGCCAAAGATACTAATTGTAAGCCATCATCAGCCCCTACGCCATTGCCTACACCAGCTCTAAGGCTGGTGCTTTTGCCTATTAACCCATTGTTTGCTTTACGGGTTTCTCAGATGCTGGTGAGTCTTAACAACTGGATGCAGACAACTACATAAAAGTTATCTGAGATATCTAGCACAGTTATAGAGAAACACTCTATATAACCGAACTCTCCTAACATTGACATGAAGCTTACCAAAGTCTTGGACAACCACAAAGTGACTACGGACACACTTATGCAACATGGTATAGTGATCGAGTGGTTGACCAAGCAGGTGAAAAAGATACATGCTAGAAAGAAGTCATTTGGGTCACTCCAGCTTAAGTGACTAGGCTAGCTGAGGCTAGCAACTTGCCGTTTGACATGCGATTGACCCCACTGGTGATACCATGATGACTGAGGATGCTTAGGGAGTTTCTTTGCCCTTCTCTACTCTTTGAGCTTGTTTTGCTAAGCATTTGGGACAATGCTTACCTTTATTTTGGGGGGGGGGGGGGGAGAATATGATAGATTGATCTAGTTTATGACACCGGATGTCATAATTGGATAACTTATTTTGTTTATTTTTAGTAGTTTAATACATTTAGTAGTAATATATAATTCTGTTTGTTTTGGTAATATAAATATTATGCTTCACATTCCTTTATTGATGCTAAGCCTTTGATTTTCTTAATGCCACGATTCTTCCCAAAGGTGGTTTCTCGTGTGAACCATGTGACTTTTACCGAGGATGGATAGTGTGGCAACTTTCTTAAGGGGATTAGTCTGTTATATGTTTAGGTAATAGTAGCAGTAAGTAGTAATGAATAAAAGGACTTAATGAAGTTAGTTTATGAAAACGAGTTATTTATGCTTCATATGGTACCAACATACTTAAATGCATGCTTATGGTTTGAGATAAGGTTATTATGAATCATTTTTTAAAGAAGTAACTCCAATAAAAGTGACCTTGAGGATCTTGAGTTGTCTTTGATAACCATTAGGTGGTTGAGTTGACCATAGAGATCTTTAACTTGGTTGTGGTTGTTGTGGGTCTTAGATTGTATTTTCTTTTACGGTATATTTTCATGAGAGGTGAGATAAAATTTTGTTCCTAGTCTAAGTGATTGAGTGAATAATCTAGAATTTTCCCCGAATGTGATTCAACATGAAATTATAAGTTTTCTTGGTCTGAAAGATTATTGTAGGCTTTCCTTGAACCGTTTGAAATTTCAATTACCACCCTATGAGCATTATCCCTAGTCAACCCTCTTTGAGCCTTTAGTCTTTCTCTGTTGATAACCATGCTACAAGCCTTTCACAATTCTGAACATAATATCCTCTCGGCACACGAATCCTCCTAAGCACTCATATGTAGTAAGTGGCTCAAAGTCGAAGTTTAGGGGGGGGGGGGGTGAGAAATCTAAAATAGGTACCAAGACATTAAAAAAAAGAAAATAAATGATCTCCATGAAAGAGAAGGAAAGAAAAGAAAGTAATGTGAACAAAAAGAAGCCCAAAGAGGGACAAAAGGGAGATTGATGAAATTGAGTGAGGCAAGTACCTCTATTACAAAAATCAAGGGAGAACAAGAATGAAGTTGTCAATAGAGTGTGATGGTAAGTCTCTTTAGCCTCCAAGAAGAAATACATCTAACATTTTGGCAAATGTGAGCCAAGAACTAAGATGTGAAGTGCTTACGGAAGGGTGTAACCACTTGTAGCCCATATAGTATCCTACTCCAGAACAAAAGCCTTCATTACAACCCGAAAGAAGTCCTATTTGATTTCGAAACAAGTATGCTTACATTAGTGGAAATTTACATGAGGGGAAAGCCTATGGTGCTTAAATCTTAACTTGTTACATTCCATTGTGGGAGAAGAGTTAAACCTTTTTTGCACTAGAAGTTGAGTGTTGAAGCTTGAAGTGAGCATTGCAAATGGAAGGTAGAAGAGGAAAAGTTTTGAGTCCACCATGATTTACATGAAATAACAAGCATCCTTGATGAATGAAGTCAACTCTTGAGGCTCAAATGTCACACTAGAATTATATGAGATGGGCAAGTTGCACCTTTTTGAAAAATTTGACACCTTGTTTAGAATTCATGAGTATGCTAGGTAATTGTTAGTTACAACTGAGTATAAATGAATTTTATGTGACACCTTCAAATGATTATACAATGAGTAAAGAAGGTAGCTAATATAGTTGCTTGAGGACAAGAAAAGACTTAAGCTTGGGGGAGTCGATAGTTGTTTATTATAACCACTTATTAGTACTTTCTTGCTATAGTTATATATCTTAAAATAATGACTTTTGTCTCTGAGTCTAATGGAAATGATTGAATTTCATGTGTTTTGGAGAATGTGATCTCGATGAAGAAAAATAACTCGAAAGAAGTTAATCTATCCAAGTTTAGCAAAGACGTGAAATCTAAGAAAGGTGCGGTCCGCATAATTCAATCTGCGGCTACAAAAGTAAGTGAAGTATGCAGAAGATAAAATGCGGCCGCAGAAGAAGAACGGGATCTTTAGGGATTTTTGGCAGAAGTGAGGTCCGCAGACTTAAAATGTGTGGTCACTTGGTTCGAAAAATAGATTCGCACTAACAAAGCATAAACACGATCAGAGAGTGTGCAATCAAACAAGTCTGAAGCCTCCTCAAATGCGGCCCGCAAAAGCACCTGCAACATTAACGCGGAAAAGTTCGGACTGCAAAAGTTAAAGCGCAACCATGAACCCTCCAGAAGGTATTTTTGTCAAAACATTTGGAGCATTATAAATAGGCATGTATCACTTTTTGGGCATCTTTTTGTATTGTAGCAGCAACTGGTAGTTATTCTTAGCTATTTGGGAAAACTTTGAGCTACAATTATAGATGATCAATTACTTTTCCATTTTATTAGTTTTATGACTTTAATTTCTTCTTCTTTTTATATTTCTATGATCACTTCTATGAGTAGCTAGATTTTTATCTTGGGTTGTGATCCAATCCTAATGTGTAAAACTTATGAGTGTTCAATATTAATGCTTGTTATTTGGCCCTTTTTATGCTTTAAAGTTAGAATTAATGGTTGCAAATATTGCTTCATGCCTATTTGACTTTGTTCTTACTTGAAAAGTGGAATTTAGTCTAGAAAAACTTGGCTAACAAGAAATTGATCCAGTTTAAGTATCAATTAGTTTAATTAAAGGATTTGAACTAGAGATAGGGATAATCTAACTTGTACTTATATTCAATTACTTTCATTGCTACCCATTCAGACTTGAGAGAGCCAATTTAGGCATAATCATTCTTTAACCGAGAGGTATTAAGTGAATACTTGTATATTAAGAGTCATAAAAAATCCGATCTACCAAGCAAGCATATATTTACTCTACCGATTAGGTTCACACCAAGGTTAAGGTTACAACCCTAGGCTTTTCTCTATTTGAAAAAACTTCAAAACCACTTCAATTAATACGTGTTTGCTAGCTTAGTCAAAATCATTAGTAGTTTAATATAGAAAAATTGATAGAAACTTTTTTCGGAAGTCAAATCTAGTTATTGTGAGTTTCTCTCTTGAGTGTTTACCTTAACCCCTAATTTAAACTCCTTGTGGATTCGATCCCGACTCACATTGGGTTTATTATTGTAACGACCATTTCATATTCTCTTAATTGGAGTATGAATTGGACGTGATCAAAACACTATTACTACTCTTTGAAATCTTAGATTTAATAGTTAAAATATATGGAAAAGTAATGAAAATTAAACAAAAATAAGTTAAAGTTACTAACCTATGAAGTTGGGACGAAATTGCTCTGCAAATCGTCTCTATGTGGAGTATATGTCTCAAAGATGTAACAAAATGAGCTAAATCCTGAAACCTTCGTCTTTACCCAGCTGCAGGTATCTGCAAACCAAACCCTAAGCCCTAGATCTTGTAATTACGACACAAGTATCGCAATTGCGGTAGTCGCAAATATATCGCAATTGTGAAGGATGGAACATTGAAAATGCAAATTGAGCTTTGCAAATGCGATGCTGCCCCAACTCCCCCAGTATTGCAAATGCGACGAAAGACTCGTAAATGCGAAGTTCGACCCCTCGCAAATGCAACCAAATGGGGATCTCATTTGCAAACATAATCACACCCAACATACACCCAAAAATGGGAAGTGAATGGTCGTTAGTAATATATAATACTAAACAAGAGTCGGGGTCGAACCAATGGAGTTTATTTGGTAGACACTCAATTAAGCAACTTAATGTATCTTAGATTATCTCTCAAACGAAGGTGGAATAGTGAATCTATTAATTAAACTAAGATGTTTCTGGTGAAAAATTCATCAAACACTAGATATGCAATAATTCAATGAAGTTGCAACAAATGGAGAAAAACCTAGAGTTGTATTTCTAACCTAGGTGTAAACCTAATGGGTAAAATTTAATATGTTTGCTTCTTCGATTGAGGTTGTTATGACTCTCAAATCTCAAGTGCTCACTCAATACCTCTCGATTAAAGATTGATAATGTGCAATTTAGCTTTCTCGAGTCCCAATGGGTAGCTATAAGTGTATTTGATTATAAGCCCAAGTTGGATTATCGCTATCTCTAGTACAAATTAATTAAACCAATCAATCTATCAACTAGTTTAATTTCATGTTAGCCAAGTTTTCCTAGACTCGATTATTCTTTCTCAAGTAAGAACAAGGTTAATAAAGGCGTGAATCAATGTTTGCAACCACTAATTTAACTTTAAAGCATAAATATGGCTAAACAATACTTAACCCAATCATTAACAAGCATAATATATTTTTGTGGGTAAAAACAGCTTTCTATTTAACCAAAAATGTTCATCGCAAACCAAGAATTGCTAATCAATTCCTAAACTATGTATGACAACTCGGTACTCTACTATCTACTACTGACCAATACAAGACTTTGGTTCCATCTATATCCTATACACATCACATTTGACTATACAATTTTACATAATCAAAGATTACATTTGAAAGAACATAGAACCTAAAAAATACTATGGAAACCAATTCAATGCCTCCAAATGCTTCTGCCATCTAGGGTATAAGTTACTCTGATGTGTATGTGGACTGCAATCTCTCTACAATGTCTATTGGGGGATGAGCTGCCACTCTGAAATCTAATCTTGTTCCTATCTCTCCATATAAGATATATCATCACCCCAAAGACAACTGAGACAACTTCCCATAGCCTTTCTTCTTTCTGGCACATATGGACACCCATTTTACCTCTTCCTGCCACATGTTGTTATTTCCTTGGGAAATCCAAGTCAAGTCGAGAGCCTATGCCAAATATTCTTTGTATATCCATAGTCAAAGAATAAATGCTCGAATTTTTCATCAGCTAGACCACATAAAACACAAGCTTGGGGTACTTGAATACAAACTTCTGCATCCTATCGACAATTGTCACACCTCCTTTTTCCCGAAAGGGTGGGATAAGGGAGTTTTTTTAATTTAAGTGACATTAATCGAAATGGGATTATTTATTTATTTTTAGAGTCTCCACTTGGGATAATTTATTATGGTATCCCAAGTCACCGATTTATTTTAAATCCCAAATCGAGGAATTTTGACTCCGTTTATTGTCTGTGAACCAGAAGACTGGGTAAGGAATTCTGTTAACCCCGGAGAAGGTGTTAGGCACTCCCGAATTCTGTGGTTCTAGCACGGTCTCTTAGTGATTCATACCTCACTTATTTAATCTAATTACTCATTTTAGGACCTATGTGTATTTATCCTTTACCGCTTTGAATTGCTTGATTTATCTAAAGGATTACCTTAATACGAGTTACACATACGTATACCCGTCTAGTTTGGTGTGCCGATAATCATGTCACGCATACATGTACACAATTTGCGATACTTAGTTTATTTAAGAAAAACCTTGAATTTGTTTGAAAATCGGCGCTTAAATCATGTCACACGAACATGTACACAATTTATCACGCTTAATTATTTAAGAAAAGCTTTGCCAAAGTCGCGCGAACGCGTGCCTTGGTTTTGTTTTGAAAATCGGCGCTTAAATCATGTCACGTGTACGTATTTACAATTTGTCACGCTTAATTATTTAAGAAAAAAAACTTGGTCAAAGTCGCGCGAGTGCTTACCTTGATTTATTTTTAACAAAAAATCATAATTATATCACGCGAACATGTGCATAATCACGATAGTAAATTAAAATCCCACTTAAAAAAGCATTTCTACAAATATTCATAAGATTATGATCTTCCTACGTTTGGAATCAAGCGTGAAAGATAAAACCATGTAACTCATTTAGGGATAAAAGTGTACAGGCTATTATTTAGGTAGGAGATTCATGCTCTGCCCTAGTTACACTTATCACGATTAAAATTACAACTTTAAATGGTCAACGAACGTGCAAACCCCATCTTCCTCATTATCACTGTAAACCATCAAACAATCAACTAAGAGAGAAAACAAAATATTCTAATATAAATCTAGAATTTATTACATGGATACCTCTATGGTAACTACAATCCAATTCCCCGGCTCAAATTTCTTTTTCTTAAATCCAATTAAATCAACCCAGCAAATTATGTAACAACTTTACACTAACATGTACATGTAATTTTTTAAGAGAGAATAACATAAGCACATCAGAGCAATTTTCTAATTAATCAAGAAATCAATCAATTAATAAGAAACTCAACAAACAGTAACATCCCACATATATTGACATAAATTTCACAACTGAAAGCATGTATTAATAAGCACAGTAATAGAATATAATGACGGTATGGACCCTTTTCAAGCTTTATGAATATATCAATGGGAACCAGTTGGCTTACAAAGAAGACGAGAAAATATGCCGATAAGGTTGAACACAAATGGCATTGTCGGACCATGCCGGAAACCTCAAACCCAACTCAAAAAACTCGAATTTCCCTTGAAACCTGCCGAGCTCCCCCCTTTCGTTTGTGTTTGCGTTGCTGGTTTTCAGAAATGGAGGGTCGCATGGCTGCTCTATTTTTTGGATTTAGTTTTCGCCGGTTTCCGGCGAAGCTCGCCGGCTATTGAAGAAGAAGATGAAGGTTGCTGGTTCCAGATTGGAAAATCAGAGAGAGGGAGGGGCCATTGAGTAACTCTCTTTTTTTTTAGGGAAAACAACTCTTTTAAAAAAAAGAAGGGAAAACGACTGATATGGTGCAGAAGTATTATTTAGTTCTTAGGTCCTCTTTATATAGAGGGAATTATGGTATATTTTAGAGATGAGGGGATATTGGGCCGATGGGTAGGTTAGGGAAATGGGCTGGCAAATATTTGGGTGAGAATTGGCAATCGGACCACTTTAAACAATTGTGCTCTTAGCCTAGTTTCAACAAAAACTAGCCTCTTCTTTTCCCTTCTTTAAATTTTTGTAATATTAGCCACTCTAACTCAAATTTTAATTTAAATTCCATTTTTTGTGTGGCTAGGCTATTTATCTACTAAAATTATGTTTTGGTTACTTTTAAGGAGTAATTTCCATGTGGGGCAAAAATTAGGTGCTCACAGCTGCCCTTCTTTGCTCGAGAACATGAAGAGTTTTTGGGCAAAGACAAAGTGAGCCGTTTGACTAATTTTTGACCGTATTGTTATTCAACAGAGGAAGAAAATGAAAGGTGCAATCGAGTCCTGGTTTTGGACAGCCTACATATCCCGGGCTATAAGAGAATCAGGTCGCGTGTAGTTCAAGAAGTTTTGGAGTGATGGAATGTGTGGAGAGGATGAGGGAGTCGATTGAGGTTCCGCTCCATCGAGGTTCCGGTCCGCGATCCTGTTATTACATCAGAATCAAAAATAAAAAAGACTAACTAAGCCTATCAGCTATGAGTTACAAGATTTCTATCTATGAGTTATTTGAAGCTTGATCTTGAGTCTTAGCTGATTCTTCATGCAGACTCTGATCTGAATCTTGATGCTTGTTAGCTGTAGGTGCTAGTCATTCTTCCTCAGCTTTTTCGGATCAAGACGAGACATGCATCACTTGTGACTTCAATCTTGTCTTGAGCAGTCCACATCTTTTCCGCTGCTTCTTTATTTTTTGGATTCACTGCTTTTGCTTTTCTTTTGTTCTGGATTGAGACTTCTTTCTTTGGTCATCTCGAACCCTGTGCCTCAAGGTATAACCTGCTCATGCACTAAAACAAACGAACAAAATTTTCTGCCCCAATTTTCACTAGAATTTTTTTTGAGTTATTTGTAACAAAACTCTATACTACTTCATTATTGAAAGCAATAAAAGGGCGGGAGTGGTGTACCCCGAAAGTAACATTTTTTTTGGATAGTATTTCTTTATTGTCAAAAAGATGTCTCAACTAAGGATTGGTGTACCTTATGTTGGAAAAATGTGGCCAGGAATTGGAGTACTCTATATTGGCAAAGATATTAGGGAGTGATGTACATTGCATTTAAGATCAAATCAACTAGGGAGTGGATACCCTATGTTGGAAAAGGAGACTAGGGAGTGGAGACCCTACGTCTAAAATAAAATCAACTAGGGAGTGGATACCCTATGTTGGAAAAGGAGACTTATGTGTGGAGACCCTACGTCTAAAATAAAATCAACTAGGGAGTGGAGAACCTATGTTGGAAAAGAAGACTAGGGAGTGGAGACCCTATGTTGGCATCAACTAGAGAGTGGATACCCTATGTTGGCATCAGGTTATACTGGCATCAACTAGGGATTGGAGACCCTATGTTGACATCAACTAGGGAGTGGAGACCCTATGTAGGCATCAGGTTATATTGGCATCAACTAGGGAGTGGGGACACTATGTTGGCATCAACAAGGGAGTGAAGACCCTATGTTGGCATCAACTAGGGAGTGGAGACCAAATGTTGGAATCAGGTTATGCTGTCATCAACTAGGGAGTGGAGACCCTATGTTGGAAAATCATCAGGTTATGCTGACATCAACTAGGGAGTGGAGACCATATGCTGGAAAATCATCAGGTTATGCTGGCATCAACTAGGGACTGAGACCCTATGTTGGAAAGGTCATCAGGTTATGTTGGCATCAACTAACGAGTGGGACCCTATGTTGGAAAGGTCATCAACTCATGTTGGCATCAACTAGGGAGTGGGACCCTATGTTGGAAAAGTCATCAGGTTATGCTGGCATCAACTAGGGAGTGGGACCCTATGTTGGCATCAACTAGGGAGTGGAGACCCTATGTTGGCATCAAGTTATGTCGGCATTAACTAGGGAATGGAGACCCTATGTTGGCATCAACTAAGGAATTGACTATCCTATGTTGGCATCGAGTTATGTCGGCACCAACTAGGGAATGGATACCCTACGTTGGCATCAACTAAGGAATAGAATATCCTATGTTAGCATCATATCAACAAGGGAATGGAGACCCTACGTTGGCATCAACTAAGGAATGGAATATCCTATGTTGGCATCGAGTTATGTCGTCATCAACTAGGTAATAGAGACCCTATGTTGGAATCAACTAAGGAATGGAATATCCTATGTTGGCATCGAGTTATGTCGGCATCAACTAGGGAATGTAGACCCTATGTTGGCATCAACTAAGGAATGGGATATCCTATATTGACATCAAGTTATGCTGGCATCAACTAGGCAATGGAGACCCTATGTGGAATCAACTAAGGAATGGAATATCCTATGTTGGCATCGAGTTATGTCGGCATCAACTAGGTAATAGAGACCCTATGTTGGAATCAACTAAGGAATGGAATATCCTATGTTATCATCGAGTTATGTCGGCATCAACTAGATAATAGAGACCATACGTTGGCATCAACTAAGGAATGGAATATCCTATGTTGGAAAAGGTGTAGCTAGGGATTGGAGACCCTATATTACTTTAGGTTTGAATGGTTTTCAATATCATTTCTTCTTTTTTATTTTTTTATTTTTTATTTTCAGAGAATGAGCAAATGCGGGAAAGAATTTTAGAGGAGACTTTCCTTTTTGGAGTTGTTGCTGCAAAGCCGCTTCTAGCCCTTGCGCAGTTTCTTTTTGGTTGTACCTGCTTCTTGCAAATTTGCTTTCGGGTTACACCTGCTTTCCTATTCCCTTCAAACAAAGAACAATTTTTCAATTTGAAACGGTGGTTGGTTTTGCGTCTTTGATTATTTCGACCGCTTGATCTCGGCTCATCCTTTTGACGAAGATCTCAACCACTTCTTACTTGCTGAGGATTGGTTTGATTTCTAAACCTGGAGAACTTGGCTTTTCCAAACTTTGCCATGGCGGTTGGTCGCGTAGGACTTAACCTTTTGACTTTATTTTGCCTTTGTAGGTCTTTCACTTCTGACTTTTTTTTCTTTTCTTCTGTTTCTTTTTTTTTCTTTTTTCGGAGCATTGGGGGAACTTTTGGCTCCTCAAAGTTTGCTGCAATGGCTAGTTGTGTGGGACTTAACCTTTTCCAACTTTATTTCGCCTTCATCGGCCTTTAATTTATCGCTTTTTTCTTCCAATCTTTAATTTCAGAGCATTTGGGGTATTTTGACTTTTTAGACCGTGCCGAGACGTTTAGCCACGTGGGACTCAACCTTTTCAACTTCATTTGCCTTTATAGGCACTTCAATTTGGTTTTCTCCTTCCAAGAGTTTTGAGTTTGAAGCATCAGACACCATGGCCAGTCGAGGTCGACTTGATGCCCCTGAAGAGGTGGGGGTGCCTTTTTTCATACTACCTCGTATCAAATGAGAACCTTGTAAATCAATCTTGACATCCTTTCTTTGCCTTAGCTTCGGAACAGTGTCAGACCAAAAGGGATTCAAAGAAAAAATAAACAATGGAATGGACAATGAATTTAAACAAGAAGTATCCCTTTCAGGGAAAGGAAAGACGGGATTATCTGGAGTACATGAAGACTTCAATAAACATGACATGCCTCTTTGACTGGCATGATCCGTTTAAACCGTCTGACTCTCAGAAATTCATCACAACTATTACCTCGAGATTGAGAAACCTTGCCCCAGACTGTGTCCATATCATTGACCAATTATCTTCTTTTCGATCAATGGTGCCCTTTGCGGGTTTTCACCAGTTTAACTCTCTCATTTCTCTTCTCACCATCGCCTTATAGTGCTCTTTGCACGTTTTCACTAACAAGACTCTCTCATTTTCAGTTTCTCTGCTTACCGTCGCCTCACAATGCCCGTGTGGGTCTTCATCGATAAGACTCTCTCATTTTATTTCTCTCATTTGGTTATATCATATCCAAGTAAATGTATCCTCCAATTTTGAACATCTTTCCCGATTGATCAGAAGGACTTGAACATGATTTAGGTGAAAAGAATTTGGATGAATTACAACTTTGGAACCTTTCAGGCGAAACCATCACCGAACTATTATAACATCTGCCGCAATTTTACTTTTGGGGGAATTTGAATTTTTATTTTGGTGTGACTGAACCCCATAGAGAGGCTGCCTATGTATCCTTTCGGAATCAAGTCGAACGTAGTTGAGGAAAACATTTTGTTTTTGTTTTGATTTGATTTTTTTAACAACACTTTTAGATTCCAAAGAGGGTAATCAAAGAAGAGTAACCGGCTCGAAGGGTTTACAAAAGGGTTAATGGTGTTTGGGTTGCGAGAATGAAAGCCTTCGTCATTCCAATCGGAGAGTGTCAGAACCGTGAAAAAGGTCAAACATAATATCTTTTGACTGCATCTGCATTGACAGCCGTTTCGGGGTCATTTCCTTCAATGTCTCCTAAGTATAATGCCCCTTTTGGTAGCAATTTTCTTATAATGTATGGACCTTTCCAATTCTGGGCGAATTTTCCTTTCGCCTCTTCATTATGCGGGAGGATACGTCTTAGGACGAGTTGCCCCACTTCAAAGTTCCTGGGCCGCACTTTTTTGTTATAGCCGCAAACCATTCTTTGTTGGTACAACTGCCCGTGACAAACTGCGACCATTCTTTTCTCAACAATCATGGTTAATTGTTCCAAGCATTTTTGACCCATTCATCATCCTCAATTTCAGCTTCAACAATGATCCGAAGAGAGGGAATTTCGACTTCGGCAGGTATTACGGCTTAAGTACCATAAACCTATAAATAAGGCGTAGCCCCATCTGATGTGCGCATGATTGTGCGATATCCCAATAATGCGAAAGGCAGCTTCTCGTGCCATTGCCTAGAACTTTGAATCATTTTTCTGGGGATTTTCTTGATGTTTTTATTTGCCGCTTCAATGATGCCATTGGCTTTGGGTCGGTAAGGGGTGGAATTACGGTGTGTGATTTTAAACTGTTCACACACTTCCTTCATCAAATGAGTGTTTAGATTTGCAGTGTTGTCAGTAATGATAGTTTTTGGAATACCAAAACGACAAATAATGTTGGAATGCACGATCCACCACTGCTTTCTTGGTGACGGCTTTGAAAGTGACTGTTTCGACCCATTTTGTGAAATAGTCGTTGGGAACCAAGATAAATCAGTGTCCATTTGAAGCTTTCAGCTCGATCGGCCCAATGGCATCTATTCCCCAAGCAAAGAACAACCAATGTACTAAAATGGGATGTAACTCTGAGGGTGGTGCATGAATCAGGTCACCGTGTATCTGACACTGATGGCACTTTAGGACAAAACTGAAACATTCTTTTTTCATGGTCATCCAGTAATATCCTGCCCGTAGGATTTTCTTTGCAAGGACGTATCCGTTCATATGGGGACCACATACTCCTGAATGCACTTCATTCATAATCTGTTCAGCTTCTTTGGCGTCCACGCACCTTAACAGATTCAAATCTGGAGTTCTTTTATACAACGCTTCTCCGCTTAAGAAGAAACTACTGACAAGCCTTCTGATGGTTCTCTTTTGGTCTCCATTGGCCTGCTCCGGGTATTCTTTTGTTTTCAGGAACCTTTTAATATTATGATACCATGGTTGGACATTGGGTTCTACTTCAATCGTGTTACAATAACCATGCCTTTCTCGGATTTGAATCTCCAACAGGTCAATATGGACATTACCCGGATACGACAACATTGCAGCTAAGGTAGCTAACGCATCAGCTAGCTCATTGTGGAATCGAGGAATATACTTGAATTCAACGGATTTGAACCGCTTGCTAAGATCTTCCACATGTTGTCTATATGGAATAATCTTTATATCTCGAGTTTCCCATTAGCGTTGTGCTTGCCGAATGATAAAATCAGAGTCCCCCATGATTAATAATTCCTCTACATCCATATCAATTGCCATGTTCATACCCATTATGCAAGCTTCATATTCAGCAGTGTTGTTCGTACAGAAGAACCAAAGACGGGCGGTGGATGGATAGTGCTATCCCGCGGGCGAAATCAAGATTGCCCCAATCCTGACACCTTTTGCATTTACCGCTCCATCAAAGAACATTTTCCAAGTGTTAGTGTCTTCTGGGATTACTTCAATTGAATTTACTTCCTTATCCGGGAAATAAGTTCTTAAGGGATGGTATTCATCATCGACAGGGTTTTCAGCAAAATGATCGACCAAGGCTTGGGCTTTCATAGCCGTGCGGGTGACATAGACAATGTCGAACTTCGTGAGCAGGATTTGCCACTTTGCTAGCCTTCCTATGGGCATTGATTTTCGAAATATGTACTTTAAAGGGTCCAACCTAGTTATGAGATATGTGGTGTAGGCCAGCAAATAATGTCTGAGCTTTTGAGCGACCCATGCTAGGGCACAACAAGTTCTCTCCAGCAGAGTGTATTTGGCTTCATACCCAGTAAACTTCTAGCTCAGATAGTAGATGACTTGCTTTTTCTTCCCGGTCGCATCATGTTGCCCGAGGACACAACCAAAAGAATTATCTAAGACCGTGAGGTACAGGAACAAAGGTATTCCGGGCTCAAGTGGGACCAACACTGGCGAATTTGACAAATATTCTTTGATCTTGTCAAAAGCTTCCTGGCACTCATTTGTCCATTTAATCGCTGCATCTTTCTTTAGGAGCTTAAATATGGGTTCACAGGTGGTTGTAAGCTGTGCGATGAACCGGCTGATGTAGTTTAATCTTCCCAGTAAGCTCATGACCTCTTTATTGGTTTTTGGAGGTGGCAGATCTCGGATAGATTTTATCTTTGTTGGATCTAACTCAATACCCCTTCGACTGACTATAAACCCCAAGAATTTCCCATATGGAACCCCAAATGCACATTTAGCAGGGTTTAATTTCAAGTCATACTTGCGTAGACGCTCAAAGGATTTTCTCAAATCTCGAACATGGCATTCTTGTGTCCTAGATTTAATAATTATATCATCAACATACACCTCGATTTCTTGGTGCATCATGTCATGGAAGATGGCAGTCATAGCTCTCATGTAAGTTGCCCCGGTGGTTTTCAAACCAAAGGGCATAACTCTGTAACAATAAGTCCCCCATGGTGTGGTGAAGGCTGTCTTTTCTGCATCTTCTTCATCCATCAGGACTTGATGATACCCAGCATAATAATCCACAAAAGAATGTACCTCATGTTTGGCACAACTATCGACAAGGATGTGGATGTTTGGTAACGAGAAGTTGTCATTGGAACTCACATTGTTCAAATCCCTATAGTCAACACATACTCGAATCTTCCCGTACTTTTTTGTTACTGGGACTACATTGGCTAACCATGTGGTGTATTTGACTACTCGGATTACACCAGCTTTTAACTGTTTGGCAACCTCTTCTTTAATCTTGTCACTGATATCTGTTTTGAATTTTCTTTGCTTTTGTTGGACATGCCGATAATCAGGATACATTGGCACTTTGTGTACCACTAAATCGACACTTAGTCCTGGCATATCATCGTAAGACCATGCAAAAACATCTTTAAATTCAAACAAGAGTTGGATCAATGCATCTCTAGTTTTTTCCTCGGTGTGAATGCTTATCATGGTCTCCCTGACCTCTTATGAATTGACCAAATTGGTTGGCCCGGTTTCATTTAGGTTTGGCTTAGGCTTATTCTCAAATTGTTCCAATTCTCGATTTATTTCCCTAAAAGCCTCATCGCCATCATATTCGAAATCTTGATTCATTATTTCACAGTTAGACAACGTTTTAGGATCTAGGCATGAAGTCCACAAGCATGTCATGTTATTTAAGGCCGCATTATTAGGACTGAAGAATAAAAAAAATAACTAAATCAGAAAGAATAACAGAAGAACATCCATAGACAATGAAATATTGATTTCATTTCATTGAATTTGAAAATACCCGCGTTTACATTGAAATTTAAAAGACAATAAAATTAAAAACACTCGAGTTACACCCTGAAATAACTCAGAGTGTATAAAGGATGGAAAAATATGAACTACCGAGATTCCCGCCTGACTGGGAATGGAGTAGCTTTCCAATTTTGCAATTTAGCATTTGGTCTCATGTATTGCACCTCAGCGGTGCTCGAGCATTCACCCGGCTGAACCATGTAGACTTCATATAGCATTTTCCTCATTGCTTCGCAGATATCCTCAATTTCCTCGATCATAAAGGCCTCTTCTTCCTCTTCTATATATCTTGGCTTAACAAATGATTTGGTGAGGTGCGGGATTGGCTGAGGCAAGACCCACCCATCTCTCTTATGTTTATCCGCCCATTTTTCATCGGCATCAGTAGCTTGAAAACCTATGCAAACGAGTTTCTTGTTGACAAGCAAAGTAACGGGTTCTGTGATGCCCTGCAAAGATGCCTCAAGCCCTTTCCCGGGCTTGTATCCATGTTTGATCATTTCGCCGGCAACCATGATTGATGCGCTCGACAAAACAGATTGAGGGTATGGAGCTCCTTCCTCGCACTGGTCAGCGAGCACAATTTCTAAAGCCTGCTAAGCAATGTGCTCACTTCCCTCTCTTGCCTCGAAACATGGGTATGATGACCCAAAAGGTCATCCTATGTTAATTTAGATAAAATTTGTGTTTCGAGGCCCCAAAAAGCCTCCGTTAATCTCACCTCAATATGCGTGCGTAGCAGGACGTGTAGCCGGGAAGCTTTTATGTAAAAACTTGATGAAACATGGAATTTATAATAATTAATAGAATAAAGTTGACTTTGGTCAACATTTTTGGTAAACAGACCCGGACCCGTGATTTGACGATCCCGTAGGGTCCGTAGAAAAATATGGGACTTGGGCGTATGCCCGAAATCGAATTCTGAGGTCCCAAGCTTGAGAAATGAATTTTTAAAGAAAATTGTTTTCTGAAAAATATAAAGGTTTTTTAAAATGAATTTTGATGTGAAAACCGTGTTACCGGGCCCGTATTATGGTTCGAAGCCCGTAACAGGTTTAGTATATGTTCTGTGAGTTATCTGTAAAGTTTAATGTAAAACGGACTTGAAATGACGTGTTTTGGATCAAAATTGGAATAATCGAGCCTTATGAAGTTTTAAGAAAATTCCATGAGTTTTGAGGTTTAATTCATTGATTTGATGATATTTTGGTGATTGGAATGCTTGAATAAGTCCGTAGGATGATTTGGGAGTCGTGTGTGTTTTAGGTTTTGAGTCCCGAGGGCTCGGGTGAGCTTCGGGTAGCTAAGGGAGTGTTAAAACAGGGTAGGAAGTCTTGAAGCTCCGCAATCGCAGGGTAGGAAGTCTTGAAGCTCCGCAATCGCATTCTTCTATTCGCGATCGCATAAAGTGCCTCCCAGCTTCTCCGCGATCACATCCCTCTCTCCGCGATCACAGAGAGTGAAACCCAGCTAACTCCGCGATCACAATCCCATTCCCGCGATCACGATGTACATTTTTGCCCAGTTATTTTCTTAAGTCAAAAACAGAATGTTATTTCGGGATTTCCACTTCTTCATCAACTCCTTCTTCTCCAAAGCCCCATTGACGACCTCCAAGCTAGTTTCCCTCTATAACCACTTGGGTAAGTGTACCTAACACCAATTTCTTCCATTTTTCTTCCCTAATCACTAGAATCTAGGTCTAAAAACATGAAATCAAAGTAGAAATTAGGGGTTTTGGGTAGAGTTAGGGTTTATGGGATTTTGGGTAATTCAACCTCAATTTGGGGTCGGATTTCAAAACAAATCATATATTTGAACTCGTGGGGGTATGTGTAATCGTGTTTTGGTCCGAGCCTTGTGTTTGGACCAAGCGGGCCCGCGGTCGAATTTTGGTATTTTTGGAAGAATGCTAGGAACTGCATATTTAGGATATGGGATTGTATTAATGAGTCATTATTGATGTTAATAAGTTAATTATGTCTAGATATTGTCGTTTCGGAGTTGAATTCAAAAGGAAAGACGGTATTAGAAGATTGAATTGTTATTCTTGGACCCGAGGTAAGTGTCTTGCCTAGCTTTGGTGAGGGAATAGGTATTGTATGCTATGTGCTAAGTGTTTATCATGTTCCATGCATAGGTGAGGTGACGAGTACCTATGCATTGTGTGTGAAGCATGCTCATGAGTCTATTTTTTTATGAAATTCTTTTTATTACTTTCATATTCAGTGTATTATTAAATTGTCTCTACTTGGAAGTTGATTGTTGTTGAAAATCCTTGTTGATGAACTTGCGATGTAATGGTTCTATTGAGGAGCCAACTATAAAGGATATACGTGAAAAGGTTGGTTATAGCTGAGACCCTTGCCGGGCAATTGTTATGATATTGATTGAGATATTCCCCTTGTCGAGTGTTTATGATCTGTACTTCTACTATGCTGCATTCCTTGCCATTTGATATTGTCATTTTTATGGCGAGGAAGAGTGTAAAGCACGAAGGGTGATGCCGTGTCATGATTTACATTGATTACATCATAAAATTCATAGTGAGGAAGAGAGTAAAAGCACGAAGGTTGATGTCGTGACATGATTCACATTGATTAAAAGCACGAAGGTTGATGACGTGTCATGATCTGTATTGCCTCACATTATACATTGCATTGTGAGGAAGCGAGTAAAAGCACGAGAGGTGATGCCGTGCCATGATTTATATTATCTTATATCATACATCGCATTGTGATGAAGAGAGTAAAAGCACAAAGGGTGATGCCGTGCCATTACATACATTGCTCGTATTTATACTTGTTACGTTAGTATTCTTGTTAATTTTCTCTTTTGCTTTCTCCTATGTGTTAATTAATTGTTCTTATCTCTCACTTGTCACCCCCATTAACTGCTCCTGTATCCCATGCTTATCTGTCTATTCCTGCGTTGGTCTGTGATATATCTTGTAGAACTGTACAGGTAGATTATCGTTGTCAAGTCTAGCCTCGTCACTACTTCGGTCGAGGTTAGGCTCGGCACTTACTCAGTACATGGGGTTGGTTGTACTAATGCTACACATGCACTTCTTTATGTTGTGCAGATCCCGCGGCCGGACCCAGTGGACATCGTTAGAGAAAGTATCCTTCAGTACACCTCGGAGATTTCAAGGTAGACCCGCAGACGTTCGTGGGCCTTGACGTCTCCTCTATCCCTTTTTCTTCGTTCCTGTCTTTTTCATTTATTTCCAAAGACAGTTCTATACAGTTATTGTTCAGCCCCTTGTTTGTAGTAATCTTTTAGTATGTTCTGAGTTAGTGACTCCAGATTCGGGGATTGTTACAACGTATTGTATTTGTTTCTATCACTTAGTCGTATTTTTTTAATCTATTTCCGCTGTTAAAATTTGTAAACTATTTTTGGTTAATTATGTTAATTCGGTGTTATCATGTTAGTTTGACTACACATGTTGGCTTGTCTAGCGGGTTCAACGTTAGATGCAGTCACAGCCTGAAGGTGGGATTTTGGTTCGTGACAAGTTGGTATCAGAGCTCTAGGTTGTTTAGGTCTCACAACTCACGGACAAACTTGGTAGAGTCTGAGGAATCCGTACGGAGACGTCTGTATTTATCCCCAGAGGCTGCAAAGTTAGGAATAATTTCACATCTTTCATTCTTTGTCGTGCCAATTGAATTCTAAATACTAATTGACTCTCAAATTATTCTCTTGCAGATGGCGAGAACGCGTGCTTCCTCATCGACCGATCACCAGCCTGACCCTCCTATTGCAGCTCTTACGAGGGGCCGATGCCGATGCCGTGCTAGAGGCCGAGGCAGAGCTAGAGCAGCGACTCCAGTTGAGGACCCACAAGTAGATTATGCTGGTGAGGTTCCTGCTCGGACAGTCCCAGTTGGATCAGCTCAGGTCCTAGAGGGGTTCATTGCTACCCCGGTGCTTCAGGACACTCTAGTCCGCTTAGTGGGATTCATGGAGAGTGTGGCTCAGGCCGGTCTTCTTCCTACTGCACCAGCTGGATCTCAGGCTGGGGGAGGGACCCAGAATCCTGTTATTCATACCCCAGAGCAGGTTGCCACTCAGTTTCAGGCTCCAGCACCTCAGACAGTTGGAGTAGGTCAGCCGGGTATTGTGGCACCGGCAGCCGAGGGTGCAGCTATGTTAGCGGGTGCTCTATGGAGACTAGATCGGTTCACCAAGTTATTCACTACTACATTTACCGGTGCACCATTAGAGGATCCCCAGGATTATTTGGACAGCTGCCATGAGGTTCTTCGGAACATGGGCATAGTAAAGTCCAATAGAGTTGACTTTTCTACCTTTCGGTTATTTGGCGCAACCAAGACTTGGTGGAGGGATTACTGCTTGACCAGACTAGCTGGGTCTGCACCTTTGACTTGGACTCAGTTCTCAGAGGTATTCTTGGGGAAGTTCCTTCCCATTACTCAGCGAGAGGATCTTCGGAGGCAGTTTGAGCGTCTCTAGTAGGGTTCTATGTCAGTCACTCAGTACGAGACCAAGTTTATCACCTTAGCCAGGCATGCATTGATGATACTTCCCACTGATCGAGAGAGGGTCCAGAGGTTCATTGAGGGTTTGGCCCAGCCTATCAGACTTCAAATGGCTAGAGACAGGTACTGATATTTCCTTCCAGGATGCGGCCGATGTGGCCAGGAGGATTGAGATGATTTTATCACAAAGTGGTGGTCAGGGAGCTGACAAGAGGCCCCGTCACTTTGGTAGACTCAGTGGAGCCTCATCTGGAGGCAGGGATTCTTTCGGCAGAGGTCAGTCACCCCGACCTTTTCAGTCAGCACTTTAGTTATCCCACAGTGCACCACCAGCTCCTATTAGTGCACCACCACACCTATCAGTGCACCGCCGCTTCAGAGTTACCAGGGTGGTTATCAGGGTCGTCCGGGGCAGTTCTAGAGTCCCCAGCCATATTAGCAAAGGCTGTGTCATTCTTGTGGTGTTCCGGGGCACATTTCTAGGTATTACCCCCCGAGCTTCTAGTGGTCCCCAGTATCAGGGTTCTCGTGCCATGGTTCCAGTGTCAGGCACACCCCCACCCCTCAGCCAGCTATGGGTGGTGGTCGTGGTTCTAGAGGTGGAGGTCAGACTCATAGAGGTGGAGCACAGGCCACGAGGGGCAGGGGTCAGATCGCAGCAAGTCGACCCAGAGATGTTCAGATTGGAAGGGCTCCACCCCGTTGTTATGCTATTCCTGCCAGACCCGAGGCTGAGGCCTCCGACACAGTTATTACAGGTACGATTTCAGTTTGCAGCCGAGATGCTTCGGTGTTATTTGATATGGGTTCTACCTTCTCCTATGTGTCTTCATATTTTGCCCCTTATTTGAGCATGCCTCGCGATTCTTTGAGTACTTCTGTGTATGTGTCCACCCCGGTGGGCGATTCTATCGTGGTAGATCGAGTCTACCGTTCTTGCTTAGTTGTTATTGGTGGTTTAGAGACTCGGGTAGATCTATTGCTCCTTGATATGGTAGATTTTGATGTTATTTTGGGTATGGACTGGCTATCCCCCTACCATGCTATTTTTTACTGCCATGCCAAGAAAGTGACCTTGGCCTTGCCTGGAGTACCTCGTTTAGAGTGGAGAGGGACTCCTAGTCATTCTTCTGGTAGAGTTATTTCTTATATGAAGGCTCGACGCATGGTCGAGAAGGGTTGTTTGGCCTATCTGGCCTATGTTCGTGATTCTAGTGCCAAGGATCCTTCCCTGGAGTCTGTACCCGTAGTTCGTGAGTTTCCAGAGGTATTCCCTGCTGACCTGCCGGGTATGCCACCCGACAGGGATATTGACTTTTGTATTGAGGTAGTTGAGGACACTCAACCTATTTCTATTCCGCCGTATCGTATGGCCCCGCCAGAGTTGAAGGAATTGAATGAGCAGTTGCAGGATTTGTTGGATAAAGGCTTCATTAGGACTGGTGTTTCTCCTTGGGGTGCCCCAGTGTNTGGCCTTTAGCACAGGTTATGGGCATTATGAGTTCTTGGTGATGTCATTTGGGTTGACAAATGCCCCGCTGCTTTTATGGAGTTGATGAATCGGGTGTTCAGGCCTTATTTGGACTCGTTCGTGATTGTGTTTATTGATGATATATTGATATACTCTCGTAGCCGAGAGGAGCATGAGCATCACCTTAGAGTCGTCCTTCAGACTTTGAGGGATAGTCAGTTGTACGCCTAGTTTTCTAAGTGCGAGTTCTGGTTGAGTTCTGTGGCATTCTTGGGTCACGTTGTGTAGGTAGAGGGTATGTAGGTGGATCCCAAGAAGATTTCAGCAGTTAGAGATTGGCCTAGGCCCACTTCAGCTACAGAGATTCGGAGTTTCTTGGACTTAGCAGGTTACTATCGCTGATTTATGGAGGGATTTTCATCTATCACAGCCCCGATGACCAGGTTGACCCAGAAGTGTGCTTAGTTTAGGTGGTCTGATGAGTGTGAGGCGAGCTTTCAGAATCTCAAGACAGCCTTGACCACGGCACCAATGTTAGTATTGCCCTTAGGTGCAGGACCGTATACCGTGTATTGTGATGCTTCACGGGTTGGGCTTGGTGCAGTGTTGATGCAGGACGGCAAGGTTATAGCCTATGCTTCTCGTCAGTTGAAGATTCATGAGAAGAACTATCCAGTTCACGATTTGCAGCTTGCAGCCATTGTTCACGCTTTGAAGATTTGGAGGCACTATCTGTACGGAGTGCCATGTGAGGTGTTCACGGACCATAAGAGCTTGCAGTATCTGTTCAGACAAAAGGAGTTGAACATGAGGCAGAGGAGATGGTTAGAGTTTCTGAAGAATTATGATCTTACCATTCTTTACCATCCGGGGAAGGCCAATGTGGTGGCCGATTCCTTGAGCCGGAAGTCAGTTAGTATGGGCAACCTAGCTTATTTATCAGTCGGGGAGCGACCTCTTGCGTTGGATGTTCAGGCTTTAGCCAATCGATTTGTGAGATTGGAGGTTTCTGAGACTAACAGTGTTTTGGACCATACTGTGGCCCGTTCTTGATTGTATGACCGTATTCGGGCCAGGCAGTATGACGATCGTCATTTATGTGTTCTTAGAGATACAGTTCGGCACGGAGGTGCCAAGCAGGTTACAGTTGATGATAAGGGAGTTCTGCGGATGCAAGGACGTATTTGTGTACCTGATGTTGAGGGTATTCATGAGTTGATACTTCAGGAGGCCCATAGTTTCCGGTATTCCATTCATCCGAGCGCAACAAAGATGTACCAGGACTTGCGGCAACATTATTGGTGGCGTAGAATGAAGAAGGATATTGTAGCTTATGTAGCTCGGTGCTTGAACTGTGAGCAGGTTAAGTACGAGCATCAGAGACCCGGTGGCTAGATGCAGCAGATTCAGCTTCCTAAGTGAAAGTGGGAGCGTATCACCATGGACTTTGTAGTTGGGCTCCCACGGACTCAGAGGATGGTTGATACGGTTTGGGTTGTTGTGGATAGGCTGACCAAGTCAGCGCACTTCATTCTGGTATCAGTTTCATATTCAGCGGAGACGTTGGCAAAGATATATATGAGAGAGATTATGCGATTGCATGGTGTGACCTTATCCATTATATCAGACAGAGGTACTTAGTTTACCTCCCATTTCTGGAGAGTATTTCAGCGAGAGTTGGGCACACAGATTGATTTGAGCACAACATTTCATCCTCAGACGGACAGACAGTCCGAGCGTACTATTCAGATTTTGGAGGATATGTTGCGGGCTTGTGTCATTGACTTTGGTGGTTCATGGGACCAGTTTTTGCCGTTAACTGAGTTTGCCTACAACAACAGCTATCAGTCGAGCATCCAGATGGCTCCTTACGAAGCGTTGTATGGTAGACGGTGTCGGTCTCCAATTGGATAGTTTGAGCCGGAAGAGGCTAGATTGTTGGGTTTTGAGTTAGTCCAGGATGCCTTGGACAAGGTGAAGATTATTCAGGATAGGCTCCGCACAGCTCAGTCCAGGCAAAAGAGTTATGCAGATCGCAGAGTTCGAGATTTGGCTTTCATGATAGGAGATCAGGTGTTTCTTAGAGTGTCGCCTATGAAAGGCGTGATGAGGTTCGGAAAGAGGGGAAAGTTTAGCCCTAGGTACATTGGTCCATTTGAGATTTTTGATAAGGTAGGAGAGGTGGCCTACAGACTCGCCTTGCCACCGTATTTATCAGTTGTACATCTAGTGTTTCGTGTATCTATGCTCCGGAGGTATATTGCAGATCCATATCATGTTCTCGACTTCAACTATGTCCAGTTGGACAAGGATCTGACTTATGAGGAGGAGCTGGTAGCCATATTATCTAGGCAGATTCGTCAGTTGAGATCGAAGAGTTATCCTTCGGTCCGTGTTCAGTGGCGAGGCAGCTACTTAGGAGTCCGAGTCCGATATGCGGAACCGTTATCTCCATCTTTTCTCAGACTCAGGTATTTTTCTATGTCCGTTCGAGGATGAATGTTGGTTTTAGAGGTGGAGATTGTGATGACCCAAAAGGTCATCCTACGTTAATTTAGCTAAATTTGTGTTCTGAGGCCCCGAAAGCCTCCGTTAATCTCACCTCGATATGCGTGCGTAGCCCGGACGTGTAGCCGGGAAGCTTTTATGTGAAAACTTGATGAAAAATGGAAATGATAGTATTAATTGAATACAGTTGACTTTGGTCAACATTTTTGGTAAACGGACCCGGACCCGTGATTCGATGGTCCCAGAGGGTCCGTAAAAAAATATGGGACTTGGACGTATGCCCGGAATCGAATTCCGAAGTCCCAAGCTCGAGAAATGAATTTTTAAAGAAAATTATTTTCTGAAAAAATATAAAGGTTTTTGAAAATGAATTTTGATGTGAAAATCGTGTTACCGGGACCGTATTATGGTTCCGGAGCACGGAACGGGTTTAATATATGTTATGTGAGTTATTCGTGAAATTTGGTGTAAACCGGACTTGAAATGACGTGTTTCGGATCAAAATCGGAATAATTGAACCTTATAAAGTTTTAAGAAAATTCTATGAGTTTTGAGGTTTAATTCATTGATTTTGATGTTAATTTGGCATTTTAATCACTTGAATAAGTCCCATAGGATTATTTGGGAGTTGTGTGAATATTTGGGTTTGAGCCCCGAGGGCTCGGGGGTGTTTCGGGTAGGTATTCGGGGTGTTTTAACTCATGAAAACACTGCTGGTGCACCCATTTCTGGTGTGCCCGCACCTGCGAGCCTAGGGTCGTAGGTGCGAGACCGCAGGTGCGGTTCCTCTCGCAGGAGCGACTTCGCAAGAGCGGACCCATCTCCGCAGGTGCGGCCCCCTATGGGCCTGACCCAATTCCGCAGGTGCGACCTTTTTCCCGCACCTGCGAGATCGCAGGTGCGACCCATGTACCGTAGGTGCGAGAGTCGAACAGTGATTTTTTTTAAAAACAATTTCAGACGTAAGAAAAAGGTTAGCTCACCCATCATTCTCATTTCAAACTCACTCCCCATTAGTGTAGCAAATTCCTTGCTGAGCTTCTNTCTTTTTCTCAAAAATAGAAGACCTAGGGCGATTTTCTCAATAGATTTTCTTCCCAACTCGTAGGTAAGTGCTCACTAACTTATTTTCCTTCAACTTTCTAAGGTTTTTCATTAATTATCACCAAAACAATCCTAGGGTTTTAAAGGTAGAAATTAAGGGTTTTGGGTAGAGTTAGGGCTATGGGATTTTGGGTGATTCAACCTCAATTTTGGGTCGGATTTCAAAATAATCATATATTTGAACTCGTAGGGGAATGGGTGATCGGGTTTTGGTCCGAGCCTCGTGTTTGGACCAAGCGGGTCCGGGGTCAAATTTTGGAAATTTTGGAAGAATGCTAGAAATTGTATATTTAGGCTATGGGATTGTATTAATGAGTCATTATTGATGTTATTAAGTTAATTATGTTTAGATATCGTTGTTTCGGAGTTGAATTCCAAAGGAAAGGCGGTGTTAGAGGCTTGAATTGATATTTTTGGCCCGAGGTAAGTGTTTTGCCTAGCTTTGGTGAGGGAATAGGTATTGTGTGCTATGTGCTATGTGTTTATCATGTTAAATTCATAGGTGAGGTGACGAGTACCTATGCATTGTGTGTCAAGCATGCCCGTGAGTCTATGTTTGATGAAATTCTTGTTATTACTTCCATATTCATTATATTGTAAAATTGTCTCTACTTGGAAGTTGAATGTTATTGAAAATCCTTGCTGATAAACTTGTGATGAGAATGGTTCGATTGAGAGCCCAATTGTAAAGGATATATCTTAAAAGAGTGGTTATAGCTGAGACCCTTGCCGGGAAATTGTTATGATATTGACTGAGAGTATTCCCCTTGACGGGTGATTATTGTAACGACCCGACCGGTCGTTTTGAGCTCTAGCGCGTCGTTCAGCGATTGGAAGTCATGAACAACTTCATTTCAGGTATATTGACTTGTGCGTATGGTCGGAATTGAAATAGAAGTACAACTGATCAAATAATCCTCAACCGAACGAACAATCAATAATAGTCTACAACATGAATTACACCTCAATGCATAACTTCCAGAATGACAATTACTTCATAACACAGAGAATTTCAATGAAAACTACATATATCATAGAATTCGACTCACGGGCATGCTTGACCACAACATATAGGTACTCATCACCTCACATATACGTTGGACATGGAATTATCACATAGCAATTAAGACTCAACACCTATTCCCTCAAGCTAAGGTTAGGTCAAACACTTACCTCGGCTCCAAGAATCCAAATCAAGCCTCTAGCAACGCTTATCCTTTCGAACCCGACTCCGAAACAATTGTATCTAGACACAATCGACTCAATGACATCAATAGTTGCTTAACAATTCAATTCCAAAGCTTAATTATAGAATTTCCAACATTCTTTCAAAAATTTCAAAAATCGACCCTAGGCCCGCTTTGTCCAAACACAAGGTTCGGACCAAAACCCGATCACCCATTCCCCTACGAGCCCGAGTATACAATTTGTTTTGAAATCCGACCCCAAAACAAAGTCAAATTCCCAAATAATCAAAAATCCCTAACTCTACCCAAACCCCAATTTCTACCTTTGATTTCATGTTTCTAGGCCTAGAATCTAATAGATATTGATGAAAAATGGAAGAAAACAATGTTAGAATCACTTACCTAAGAGGCTATGGTAATGAAGTGCTTCAAAAATCGCCTAAGAGCTTTGGAGAATAAAGGGTTTATGGAAAAATGGTGAAATCCCGAGTAAGTGTTCTGTTTTGGATCATTTAAATCGCTGGGTAAAAATGACCTACGCGATCGCGTCAGGTCTCCTGCGATCGCGTAGAGTACTGGTCCTAGACAATTGCGATCGCGAAGAAATGAGTGCGATACCGGAGAGTACTGGACAATGACCCTCGCGATCGCGTCCGCGTAGAGTGATGTGCTACCCAGCCCCCAGATCCCTTTAACATTATGCGATCGCGTGAGGCCCCTCGCGGTCGTGTAGAGCAATACCCCCAGGCTCCGCGATCGTGTCCTAGGCCTTGCGATCGCGTAGGGTTATTTCCCCACCCCCAGCCACTTGAACATCGCGATCGCGTGAATTGCACCGCGATCGCGAAGGGTAAATCACAAGACACCACAACAGCAACAAAACACCATATTTGTAGCCTAGGTAACACCTCGACGCCTACCCGAAACTCACCCGAGCCCTCGGGGCTCAAAACCAAATATACACGCAACCTCAAAAATATCCTACGGACTTGTTAGAGTAATAAAATCACCAAATTAACATCAGAAACAATGAATTAAACCTCAAAATCTATAAAATTTCTCAAAACTTCTTAAACTTCAAATTTTCAATTTTTAGTCCTAACCACATCAAACTAAAGTCCGTTTCTTACCAAATTTCACAGATAACTCATATAAAACATATCGAACCTGCTCCGGGATCCGGAACTATGATAAGGCCCGATATCACAGGTTTCACATCAAATCACATTTTCAAAAACCTTTATATTCTTCAGAAAACAATTTTTTTTTAAATTCATTTCTCGGACTTGGGACCTTGGAATTCGGTTCTGGGCATAAGCCCAGGTCCCATAGTTTCCTACGGACCCTCCGGGACCGTCAAATCACGCGTCTGAGTCCGTTTATCACAAATATTGATCAAAGTCAATTTTATTCAAATATTATGAAAACATCATTTTATCAATTTTCCACATAACGACTTCCCGACTACGCGCCCGGGCTGCGAACACATATCGAGGTGAGATAAAAAGAGGCTTTCATGACTTCTGGACACTTATTTAGCTAAAATCACACGGGATGACCTTTTGGGTCATCACAACAGGCTTAACACCATTAGGTGTTTGGACTACAGGCCCAAAAACTTCACGTTTCGCAAGTGAATTCAACTCTGATTGGATTGCTTCTTGCCATTTGGCCAATTACGTCTTTGTCGACATTCTCCAACAGATTGAGGTTCAAGATCATCACTATCTTGCATAATGCTAGATGCAACACTATATGCAAAGACATGATCCACCACTATATCCACTCGATTCAAATTTGTCTCAATATCAATTGAATTTATTGATAGTTCCTTATTTTCTTGATTCTCGGGCTCAGTGGTTTCCTCATGAATCTCAGAATTTATTAAATCGTGGATTTCTTCATGAGACTCTTTCGTAGTGTCATTTTGATCATTTATTTTCCTTTTTCTAGGATTTCGATCCTTAGAACCCAATGGTCTGTCACGTTTTAGGCGTGCTTTTGACTTATTAGCTATGACACTAGAAGATTGTCCAATAGGGACATCAATACGTATTGGAACATTCTCTGCAGGGATATGTGATTTTGTTATCCTTTTCAAATCCGTAAATGCGTCTGGCATTTGATTTGATATTCTTTGCAAATGGATAATCTTTTGCACCTCTTTTTCACAAATAGAGGTACGTGGATCAAGATGAGACAATGATGGGGGTTTTCACAAAATTTCTCGTTTGGTTAATTTCTCCCCCTAATTTTGGGAAAAGTGTCTTATTGAACCGACAGTCTGCAAATCGGGCAGTGAAAAATCCATTGTTAATGTTTTGAGGTAGCGAATAATGGAGGGCGATTCAAACCCAACATATATTCCTAACCTTCTTTGGGGACCCATTTTGGTGCGATATGGCGGTGTTACAGTCACATATACTGCGCATCCAAAAAATTTAAATGTGATATATTAGGTTCATGACCCAAAACTAATTGCAACGGGGAATATTTATGATAATTTATCGGTCTGAGACGAACTAGCATTGCTGCATGCAAAATGGCGTGACCCCAAAAAGAAGTGGGCAGCCTCATTTTCATGAGTAACGGCCTTGCTATTAATTGCAGACGTTTAATTAAAGACTCTGCAAGGCCATTTTGAGTGTGAACATGAGCTACATGATGTTCCACTTTTATCCCAATTGATAAGCAATAATCATTAAATGTTTGGGAAGAAAACTCAGTAGCATTATCAAGTCTAATAGACTTAATTGGATTATCGGGAAATTGTGCCCGTAATCGGATTATTTGTGCCACTAATTTTGCAAACGCGAGGTTGCGAGATGACAATAGGCACACATGAGACCATCTAGAGGATGCATCTATTAAGACCATAAAATATCTAAACGACTCACTAGGTGGGTGAATAGGTCTACAAATGTCCCCTTGTATACGTTCCAAAACGCAGGGGACTCAATCCCAACCTTTGTTGGTGATTGTCTTATAATTAACTTGCCTTGATAACAAGAAGTGCAAGAAAATTCATTATTTAAAAGAATCTTTAAAATCTTTAATGGATGTCCATTTGAGTTTTCTATAATTCGTCTCATCATAATTGATCCAGGGTATCCCAATCGATCATGCGATAGTACAAAAGTATTGGAATCAGTAACCTTATGGTTTACAATAGAATGTGCCTCAATTGCACTAATTCTTGTCCAATACAGGCCACAAGATAAAGATGGGAACTTCTCAATAACCCTCTTTTGGCCAGAGACATTCTTGGTAATGATGAGATATTCAAGATTATTCTCATCTATTGTCTCAATATGATATCCATTTCGGCGGATATCTTTAAAACTCAACAAGTTCCTCTTGGACTTGGAGGAGAACATTGCATTCTCTATGATAATTATTGTTCCTTTAGACAGAGTTATAGTAACTCTTTCAGAGCCTTCAATTAATTTACTACTACCAGAAATTGTAGCAACATCTGCCTTACACATACTTAAATGAGAGAAATATTTCTTCTCTTTGAATATTGTATGTGTCGTACATGAATCAACTAAATAAATATTTTTATAATTAAACATTGATCCAGGTTTGTTTTGTGAGACATCCATATTTGCTTCCCATGGTTTGACATACAAAAGAAATATACGAATAAATATTAGTATTTTCAGAGAAAAAGAAAAGAAACAAGTTAAGCCTATTATTCAATAATGACCTTTAATTGCATGAGTAAATTCTAACTATGATACAAACAATTACGTAGTAAACATAATGCAATTTATGAATCTTTATTCCTCCATCTCTAAACGGATGTGTTGTTATTTAAATGAAAATATCAATGTAATAAATAATTGAAAAGCATGGTAGGCAGAAATATCACATCAATAATTTGAAGTTGGAGTATTAAAAGAAATTGTTTTCTTAAAACTTATAGAAGTTACAATAGTTGAAATGGTATAAGAAACATCCAAATATGAAAAGGACGTTATTTATATTTGAAACGAAAGAGGAGGACGTTGCATATATATAGGAGTACAATCAGTGGGTGCTAATATATGGTGACTTGGTTTGAAAGAAGACTCTCTTAGGCAAAAAAAAAATTATGTTTCTTGGGTGGCTGCCACAATTGTTGGCATCAAATTACCAGTTTTCACAAATTTATGGTTGTGCCTTTTAAAATAGTTCCTGTATTTATGTGGATAAGAAAGTATGTCATGTTCAGAGATTTAGACCATCAAATAATTCTGGCCATTTATTGTGGACAAGAAAGCTACAATTTTATTTTTATTTTTGGAAACATTCACTATTAATATAAATAGAATTTTATTTAATCAAAACGAATTAAACTATTTCATAAAATAAATAATACTAATCGATACTAATGACTACTACGAATAGGCAAAAATAAAAATTAAACTACTCAATCATCTTTAACCACGGATCCATCACCGATCAAGTGGTCTATTTTTCCATCAGGGTGTTCAAAGAAGTCTGCCACATCCAAGTGGGTGATGTCAAAATCATTGTCAGAGACAAAATTGGCTTCAAGGCCTTTATTCTTTAGAGATGCTTGATAAAGCTCAACCAAATGTCTTGGTACACAAATTTTTGCCCAATGACCTTTTCAACCGCAACGATAACATTCAGTTTCTGAACCATTTGCCTTTGGCTTCTCATATTTCCCTTTCCACTTTTGGTGGTTATTTTTCTTTGGGGGGTGATTAACACCAGGATAATTTCTTCCTTGTCCACGGCCATAGCCACGACCATGACTACGACCACGAATAGGGCCACGATCTTTTCCACGCTTGACATAATGGGAATACACCTCATCCACTTCAGGCAATGGTGTAGACCCAGTGGGTCGATTTTCGTGATTTCTCATGAGCAAGTCATTATTTCGTTCAGCCACAAGGAGAAGAGAAATCAACTCAGACTACTTCTTGAAACCTTTCTCTCGGTATTGCTGTTGCAAGACCATATTGGAGGCATGAAACGTTGTGAACGTTTTCTCAAGCATATCATAGTCGGTAATAGTATCTCCACAGAGTTACAATTTAGAAGTAACTCTGAACATCGCAGAATTATATTCAGAAACAGACTTAAAGTCTTGGAGCCTCAGATGAGCTCAATCATATCGTGCTTGTGGAAGAGTAACCAACTTTAAGTTGTCATATCTTTCCTTTAAGCCATTCCACAAAACAAGTGGATCTTTGACATTGAGATATTCTCCGTTTCGTTGGAAATTTAAGATGTTCAGTTGACTTATACGTAGTGTATTACATTATAATGAGTAATGATTTGCCTCAAGGAAGTCGAGTAATTAGGTGATACACACAATATATTTATGCATCTTAGAGTTTGCTCTCTCGGAGTTATGCATTTTGTTATTATTTACATTAGACTGAATGTCTCACGATGTTCAGTATTAACTGAACCACTTTAATGGACAGACAATCCAATCCTTAGAACATAGCACAACCCCAATATAGAGGTGTTAAAAACTCTCGTAAATGTATTTAATTAAACACCATCATAAAACGAGATAAAAGAGTTATACAGATCGCAGCTTGATAAAAGCAAAAGAACTGTTCATCTCATTTCACTCAAGTCTTGCAGGTGGTTTCCCTACCTGTTTTCTGAGGAAAGTAAGGCAGCTTCTACAGTAGGAAGGATTAGGAATAGTGCAACGAGGATGAAGAAAGTAAGTCGCATCACGCATGGAACTCATTTGACGCAAATAAAAGGGACCAAAGTGCGATTTAATCATTTTTGTCAATCTACAGTGCGGAGTTCCAGATTTTACTTATCATATAATTACTGTGCTTACGGTGCCCATCGAGGGAAAAAATGCGATTAAATGGACATTTCCATATCATGAAAATTTTAGAACAAAGCAGCAGCTCAAGGATACCAAGAAATCAAAAGACAAAATGACACCTTTTCAAGTTTGCATCATTTTAACAGCAGCACTGAAAACTTGACACGACTGCTTAATAGTTTCTGGTATTACTAGCGGAGTGATCATATATTTTCTCAAATCAAGTTTATATTTCACTCGTAATACAACAATTGGAGGAACACATTTTACCACAAAATAATACAATAGACATAGGAAGAAAAAAAATACTTTTTCCCAGATTCGTGAAATATCCTTGGGCAAGTTCTTGCCACTACAATCAACAGGCCCCTGTTGCTTGCATTAGCTTCATGTCGCAACAATTACTGTCAAACCTCATAAATTAGCACTTCAAACAAGCAATTCTTTTGGCACCTCAAACAAGCTTGCGATCGCTCACTCACACCAACAAGTTCTATCTCTTCAACTAGTGAAGTGCCTCGTGTTCTTGTTTCACGATTGTCTCTTTTTTTCTTTTAGCACCTCTAACAAGCCCCTTTTTTCTGGGGAAAACCTAAACAAGCAATTGCAGGGAGAAACCTGCAATAACAGATGATAAAATCACACAGCCAAAGAAAGGCTTCTCTGACTAGGATGATTATGCGGTTTTATCTCCCACGATTCAGATTCCTCTGCTTCTTCTGGAAGGATGAAAGGCAAAGAAATCTCTTGGATCATAAGGTCACCACAAAACGGACAATCACTGGCTACAGCATCATCCAGCTGTGACCGGATCTGCAGCATCCAGTTTGGCAAAGAATCAAATAAGGAAAGCCGGAAACTAGGGCTACATTGTCTAGATGAATCAACATGGAGTGAGCTCATATGATTCGTTTAGTCTCAGACAAGATCCTTTCAGTTTGAAATGAATCATCCGTTTATCTAAAACTATGACACTTAATGACTGGGGAAAAAAAAACTTCTTTTATACTTAATTAGCCACTTAAAGGAAGTGAAATTTTATAAGCACAAGACAAACCTTATGCATGGGAGTCACGCTAGCTAGTGGTTCTTCAGAAAGGCCAATATTTGACACATTCTTAGGTTCAGCACCAAGTAAAGTAAGTTGCTTCTGCAGATCCAGAATGTATTCGGCCTGCAATACCATTTTAAGGAAAACATTATAAAGACTGTCAACCCAAGTAATTACCAGAAGCAAAGACATTTCTTCCAAAGATGTAACAGATGGTATTTGAGACATATATGTGGCCCTATCAGGAATATTTATGATTGCAAGTATCAACCGATTATGCATATTTGTCCTGTTAATTGGTCATTGCCGAAAAGCAGAACTGAAAGAGATCTCCTGTTCGTTAACAATTAGTAGAAGCAAAGATATTAACCAAACATGTAACAGATAATATCTGAGCACATTATATTTGACACCATCATGGACAACTTATCAATGCTACTCCCTCTGTTCCAGTTTAGGTGAACCTATTTCCTTTTTGGTCAGTTCCAAAAAGAATGACCTCTTTCTAAATTTGGTAACAATTTAGCTTAAACTTACAATTCTACCCTTAATGAGAAGCTTTTATAACCACACAAATACTCTGGCCCCCTTTTGACTTATTTAGGACCACAAATTCCAAAAGCCTTCATTTTTTCTTAAACTCCGTACCCAGTCAAACAGGTTTACATAAATTGGAACGGAGGGAGTAATATTTACGCATAAAGGATATTTTCACGTTAATTAAAGAAGAGAATTTGGCTCATAGCTGGAAACAAGAACAGCAAAAAATCTGGAGAACATGTCTGAGGAACAGGAGGAGGAAGAATCACAAATCAACTAATGAAACCTGACAGTTCTTTACAAGCAGTGCTTTCAGAAGTGAAGAGCGCGGAAATACACGAGGTTCATTAGCCTTAAAGCGAAAAGTGAGAAGCGGAACGCACACTTCTTCGAAATGAAGCACACAATTTACGGAAAATTTTGAAAATATCAAACATATACGAGTTTAGGACTCCAAAAATTAAATAAAAATTAAAGTAACTAATTTCAATATCCAATATATAATGATGCCGATAGTAGTCCAACTCCTCAAACTTGAAATTCAAAGAAGCAAACGATTCTTGTCAGAATCACCTTGTGCGTCAGTGTTTTTTAATATTTTTCTTTTGTAAGAAGGTAAGTATTCACTTTGTGCGTCATTGTTTAAAGCGTACACTTCTCTAAAGCGCATGACTTCACACATAAAGACCCTTGCTTTGCATAGCTTCATAGCTTTAAGCAACAAAGTTATGGTTTCTATTAACATTGTTTACAAGTCAGAAAATGGCAATCCTTGAACAATAGCATCAGCAACGCCAAGAAGATGATTTCCATCCCGAAAATATTTGTCTGATGAATGCAGCGAGTATATACTGTGACGTAAAGATTTTGGGCTTGAAGTCAACTTCTTGCAATCCACTCTATTTAAGCTATTTGTTATTATCAGTTGTTACACGAATGTTGAGCTTCCAAGAAAATTACCCATAACCATCTCACACCCTTTCTAACAAATGTAATTTATAAATGTATTGGTGTTCACACACCCAGGTTTGGAGAACATTTTCCAACTAACCCAATTACTAATCGTTAGTCACTGCCTAAAAGGCCCCAATCATATCCATGCAAACTTGTTAAACCAAGAAATCTCTTCAAAATTTCTAAAGACAACTAAATATTGAGAAGACCAGCATAACACCAGAAAGAAAAACATATTTTATCATCAGAAACTACAATCTCATCAGAAACAATATTACTTACTCTGAAACCCTAGCAACCTGCAAAATAACTATCTGCATGTGTTGGTTTAATGGTCAAAGCTTTGACCATAGCCAGGAGGTCCTGAAACCAAATCTCGACTTTACCCCCATCCCTTGTGCCAAATCTCACAATTCCCAAAAAGTGAAAATAAATATTCAAGCAAATAACCTAATTCTTCCATTCGTCATAATTGACTAAGCAAAAGTAACAAGGTCATTTTCAACATGGTTTGCCAATGTCAATAATGCAAAATGCAGCTAAGACAATAAAAATGTGTTCTCACATATATGAATAGATGAGAAGACAAAGCAGTACTATTCAAATCATAAGGAGAAGCTGAGCAGGAAAAGACACTCTTCTGTTACTTACTTGAGCTTGATTAGTACACCTAGTCACGTGAGCAATCAGGCATTGTGCATGAAACGCATGCCCACATGGAAAAACATAGAAAGGAGCCATTGGTCCAACAGCCATATAGCCTCTAGTCATTCGATAGTCACCGCCCACATTTAATATTTTCCGCCGACAAACCTAAAAATGAAAAACATTGGAGTGAAGCTTACTAAAAAGGAAAAAAAGCAAGAACGAAAACCAAAGGAATGCATGTAAAGCAGTCTACGAGCAAAAAATATTGCAGATACAGTGAAGATGAAAATACTAGCAGGCTACACCAATTATCCTCAAGTCTGCGATGGAATCAGATTATATGCCTAAGAGAGGAAGAAATAAGCAATACAGATACAAGCATATAATGAAGGTAATGCTAAAGAAATGCAAAAGAACAAACATCAGGAGACCATTACCCCACACTCCTCATCCCGATCAATGACAGTATATCGCTGAGCAAGAGTGCTGATGTCATTTCTAATATTATCAGCACCACGGGTTGCATCATTCATCTCCTGTTTTAATTTTTCAATTTGCTCGTTGTAATCCTCTAAGGATGAGCAAATTGCTTCCTATAAAAATTATTGAAAAGGGTTAATGTAGAAGCAGTTGAACGTAGAAATGACCATTTATAGAATGACAAGACAACATAAGCACTAAAAAGCTTAGTTCGGATAAGCACTAAAAGCAGTGTTGAATCAAGATTAAGGTGACCCAAAGTACACTGTTTACTGACCAACTAATGCTAAAATCACTCAATTGATCTCAGTAAAAATAAATACTCAATTGATCAGAAAAGACTGAAGCTCAAATAACTCTTAGCAAGGAGCAGGATTTTAATTCTATGAGTTCATGACTCAAGTTCTAACCACTGAGCCCATCACCTTGTTTGAGTTATGGGGTCATAGTTCAGCATTTTCAGCTACTTCAGTGGGTTTTACAGAGATAAATCCTGTGGGTTCTAATGAACCCACATCAATAGTGCTAGATCCGCCCCTGGCTGGGAGTTGGAAAACAGAGAGTGAAATTGCTAGTACAAATAAAAGGATTTGCTTGATGCACACGAAGTATACCCTGAAGAAAATGGAAGAATGAGTATTTTCTAGATTTTCTGAACCAATCATAAATTTAGTAACACAGTCATGATCGAATTGATAAAAGAAGAGATGAAAGCATGATAGGCAAGGTAGAATAAAAATCTCAGACTCAGCCAAATATTCTGCCTTTTATACAGTATGTGTTGTCAACCAGCACATGCAGGACCATCAAACTTCTCACTGAGACCTGCCAGTTGCTCTTAAAGTCCACATCTCTTATCTTCCTTATCATTTTCTTTAACTTTACCTTATAAGCTTCAACTGGTTGATCAGAAACGGCTATCTATGCTCTTTTTCCTTTGATAGGGGAAAAGATATATTTAAGGTGAGGCTGTAATTTATCTGGTAAGCTATATTACAACTTTCCAATGAAGAAATTTAAAGGAACTTACCTTGAAGTCATCAATTAGAGCAAAGTCTGGGAAGAAGGGTAAGATATCCTCAATCTTTAATAGACCATCAGTTTCCTTGAGAAAAGCAATTGCCTTCCGTATATTCTCCCTTTTGGTTCCTTTTTCTTGCTCAATGACATGCTTAGCAATCATAAGCCAAAGCTTCTTCCTCAAGTCCTCATCATCATCAACCTTGTCTGCTTCAGCCATCGCAAGCTCTGGATCAACCTATTGAATTAAAGGAAGTTGTGAATGGTGTGTTCTCCGTAAGAAATTTATGGAAAAGTTTTTGAAAATGATGCCAAAACCTGACAGGCTCTATAGTTGAAGCATAGGATTTCTGCATAGCACATACAATTTTTTTATTTTCTTCCTTTTCCCGCATCTTATATTGCTAAACTGTGCACTGTGTTTAAAACCTAGTAGACGTTGGTGTTTTCTTAAGATATTCTCCTCTGAAAACATTGGCTCAAATACTCTTGAAAGCATATTGTTACTGTTAGTTAAGTAGTTTGAATAGGAGTAAATAACACTAACCCTAATCCTATGTGTACT
>MDKH01048115.1:0-75249 GCA_005239495.1 Nicotiana undulata
TTATTATTATTATTATTATTATTATTATTATTATTATTATTATTATTATTATTATTATTTCACGACCCGAATTTCCACCATCGGGACCGTGATGGCGCCTAACGTCGAAACCGCTAGACAAGCCAACGTGAATGTTTAATTTACTTTATTCCTTTATTGCTACTAAACAACAGGTGAAATATAACACTAACATAAATATAGATACAAATGAAGCAAGATATATTAACTCAATTTAATGCCTTTACGAAATTCCACAATCACAAATCCCCGAATCTTTAGAGTCACAAACTCACGGAATGTCTATGAATATTACATATAAAGGTCTGAATAAAATAAGTACATCTGTTTCTGAAATAACTAGAACAGAATACAAAAGAAGTAGAAGGGGACGCCAAGGCCTGCGTACGCCAACATGACTACCTCGGTGTCTCCACATGGACTGAAGGCAGCCTCCTCGCTCTAATGTCCGTAGGGTCCTGTACCGGGATCTGCACAACAAAGATGTGCAGAGTGTAGCATCAATATTGCCGACCCCATGTACTGAGTAAGTGTCGAGCCTAACCTCGGCGAAGTAGTGACGAGGCTAGGACACGACAACCAAAGCAACCTGTACAGTTTAATAATATACGGAGGAAATAATAATAACAGAAAGTAAACAACTAAGTACAAAGAGAAGGGGAACATGCTGGGGGAAAGAACTGTCAAATAAAGGAAATAACAAAATAAGACAACAACTCAATATCTATTTGAACAGCAGGAAATAACATCACAGAGAAAACAATGCACGACATCACCCTTCGTGCTTTTACTCTCATCCTCACCAAATAGTAAATGCAAATGCACGACATCACCCTTCGTGCTTTTACTCTCATCCTCACAATGAATCAATATAAACAACACAGCATCACCCTTCGTGCTTTTAATATCATAATATGGCACGACATCAACCTTCGTGCTTTACACTCTTCCTCACCCAAACAATATCAATAATAGAAGTACGGCAAGGAAAAATCAAAAATATAAACCACAATAATAAATCAAAACATCCCGGCAAGGGAAAAAATATTGGAATTATCACCATCCCGACAAGGGACACAACTATAACCAATCTCACTCAAGTACATATCTTTACATAGAATTTCTCAACATAAATCAATACTTAACAATATTCCATACCAAGAATTTCCACCAAAATGAATAACCACAAAGTGAAACTCAAGCTATGATAAAATACATATCAATGAAAAACCACATAATTCATAATATCTGACTCACGGGCATGCTTGACACCAACATATAGGTACTCGTCACCTCACCTATACGTTGAACATCATATTAACACATAGCAAATAGGACACAACACCTACTCCCTCACTAAGGTTAGGCCAAACACTTACCTCGACTTCCACGAACAAAATCAAGCCTCAATCACAGCTTTCCCTTTTGAAATTTTACTCCAAATCAATTGTATCTAGACATAATTGACTTAATAACATGAATAAACGCTAAATAATTCAATTCCAATGCTTAATTATAGGTTTTTTAGCATTCTTCCCAAAAAGTCAAAAATCGGCCCCGGGCCCGCTTGGTCAAAATACGAGATTCAGACCAAAACCCGATTACCCATTCACCCACGAGCCCGAATATGTAATTAGTTCCGGAATCCGACCCCAAAACGAGGTCTAAATTCCAATTATTCAAAAATCCCTAACTCTACCCAAATCCCTAATTTTCTACCCTTAAGAACATAATTTAGGCCTAGAAATCTAATGGGTTTTAATGGAAATTGAAGAAAACGAGTCTAAAAACACATACCTATGGTTTTTTGGTGAAATCCCCCTTCAAGAATCGCCCAAGTTTGAGTTTAGGTGAAGAAGTTATGAAAATTTGAAGATATCCCGTAATGTTACTGTTTTAAGAAAACTAGGCAAAATGGGAGCTATGCGTTCGCGACCAGCTTATTGCGTTCGCATAGGCTGCCCCTCCCCTACCCATTGCGTTCGCGTCCAGAAGGGCGCGTTGCACAGATTTTGAACTACCTATCCCCCAACCCCCTTAATATTCGATGCGTTCGCGGCTACCATGGTGCGTTCGCGTAGAGTAAATTTTCTAGACTCCGCGTTCGCATAGTGCAAATCAGCCCCCTCCCAATTTTGTGTTTTGTGTTCGCATGGATGACCATGCGTTCATATAGAGCAAAAACGCAGACACCAGCAAACAACTAAAAACACCAGATTTTCTAAGTTCAAATCACCTCGACGCCTATCCGAAACTCACCCGAGGGCTCCAAACCAAACATGCACATAACCTCAAAAACATCCTACGGACTTACTTGTGCGATCAAATCGTCAAATGAACATCTTAAACCACGAATTTAGCATTGAAATCAAAGAAAACTCTCAAAATTCCCAAAATATCAAATTTCACAATTACGGTCTGAATCACGTCAAACGATTTCTATTTCTTACCAAATTTTACAGACATATCATAATTATCATATTGAACCTGTACCGGACTCCGGAACCAAAATACGGGCCCGATACCATAAATTTCAAATATAATCAAATTTCTAAAATCTCTTATATTTTCTAAAAAACAATTTCTTTCAAAAATTCATTTATCGGTCTTGGGACCTCGGAATTCGATTCCGAGCATACGCTCAAGTCCCATATTTTCCTACGGACCCTCCGGGACCGTCAAATCATGGGCCCGGGTCCGTTTTTCTAAAATATTAACCGAAGCCAACTTAAATCAAAATTTTAAGGCAATAACTAGCATTTTCTCAGTTTTTCATATAAAAGCTTCTCGACTATACGCTCGGGTTGCACACACAAAATGAGGTGAGATAAAAGGAGGCTTTCAAGACCTCGAAACACCGTTTTTGACATATAAAACAAGGGATGTCATTTGGGGTCATCCCATTCTCCACCTCTAAAACAAACGTTCGTCTTCGAACGGACATAGAAAAGTACCTTAATCGCAGAATAGATGGGGATAACAGCTCCGCATATCGGACTCGGACTCCCAGGTAGCTGCCTCGGCAGGCTGACCTCTCCACTGAACACGAACAAAAGGATAACTCTTCGATCTCAACTGACGAATCTGTCGGTTTAATATGGATACCAGATCCTCCTCATAGGTCAAATCCTTGTCCAACTGTACACTGCTGAAGTCTAACACATGGGATGGATCGCCGTGATACTTCCGAAGCATAGATAAATGAAACACTGGATGCACGATTGATAAATTCTGTGGCAATACAAGTCTGTAAGTCACCTCTCCCACTCTCTCAAGAATCTCAAGCGGGCCAATGAATCTAGGGCTTAGCTTGCCCTTCTTCCCAAATCTCATCACGCCCTTCATGGGCGACACCCGAAGCAATACCCTCTCTCTGACCATGAATGCCAAATCACGAACTCTGCGGTCGGCATAAATCTTCTGCCTGGACTGAGCCGTACGAAGTCTATCCCGAATGATCTTAACCTTATCTAAGGCATCCCGCACTAACTCCGTACCCAACAATCGAGCCTCTCCCGACTCAAACCACCCAAACGACGACCGGCACCGCCTACCATATAACGCCTTATAGGGAGCCATCTGAATGCTCGACTGGTAGTTGTTGTTGTAGGAAAACTCAGCTACAGGAAAGAACTGGTCCCAAGAACCTCCAAAGTCAATGACACATGCTCGCAACATATCCTCCAAAATTTGAATAGTACTCTCGGACTGTCCGTCCGTCTGAGGATGAAATGTTGTGCTAAACTTAACCCGCATGCCCAAATCACGCTGAAATACCCTCCAAAAATGTGAGGTAAACTGCGTACCTCGGTCAAATTAATGGAAACGGGCACACCATGAAAGCGATTAATCTCCCTGATGTAGATCTCTGATAATCTCTCCGAAGAATAGAAAACTGCCACAGGAATGAAATGCGCTGACTTAGTCAGCCTATTCATAATGACACATACTGCATCGAACTTCCTTTGAGTCCGTGGGAGTCCAACTACGAAATCCATGGTGATACGCTCCCACTTCTACTCAGGAATCTCAATTTGCTGCATCAACCCACCGGGTCTCTAGTGCTCGTACTTAACCTGCTGACAGTTCAAGCACCGAGCTACATATGCCACAATATCCTTATTCATCCTCCGCCACCAATAATGCTGCCGCAGATCCTGATACATCTTCGCGGCGCCCGGATGAATGGAATACCGGGAACTATGGGCCTCCTCTAATATCAACTCACGAAGTCCGTCAACATTAGGCACAAAAATACGGCCATGCATCCTCAAAACTCCATCATCATCAACTGAAACCTGTTTGGCACCACTGTGCCACACCGTGTCCCTAAGGGCACGCAAATGAAAATCATCATACTGCCGATCCCGAATACGGTCGAATAATGAAGAACGAGCCACAATATAAGCTAGAACACTGCCGGTCTCAGAAACATCCAATCTCATGAACCGATTGGCTAAATCCTGAACATCCAAAGCAAGAGGTCGCTCCCCGATTGGAATATAAGCAAGACTACCCATAATGGCTGACTTCCTACTCAAAGCATCGACCACCACATTGGCCTTCCCCAGATGATATAATAGTCTTTTAATATCTCCAACCATCTCCTCTGCCTCAAATTTAACTCTTTCTGCTTGAACAAATATTGCAAACTCTTATGATCCGTGAACACCTCACAAGACACGTCATATATATAAGGCCTCCAAATCTTCAGTGTGTGAAAAATAGCTGCTAAATCCAAATCATGAACTGGATAATTCTTCTCGTGGACCTTCAACTGACGTGAAACATATGCTATAACCTTGCCATCCTGCATCAACACTGCACCAAGCCCAACCCGAGAAACATCACAATACACAGTATATGGCCCTGAACCTGAGGGCAAAACTAACACCGGTGCCGTGGTCAAGGCTATCTTGAGCTTCTGAAAGCTCGCCTCACACTCATCTGACCACCTGAACTGGGAACCCTTTTGAGTCAGCCTGGTCATCGGGGCTGCAATAGATGAAAAGCCCTCCACAAACCGACGATAGTAACCTGCTAAGCCCAAGAAACTCTGAATCTCTATAGCTGATGTGGGTCTAGGCCAATCCTTGACTGCTGAAATCTTCTATGGATCCACCTGAATACCATCTACTGATACAACATGGCCCAGAAATGCAACTGAACTCAACCAGAACTCACACTTCGAAAACTTAGTGTACAACTGACTGTCCTTTAGAGTCTGGAGAACGACTCGAAGGTGCTGCTCGTGCTCCTCCCGGCTGCGGGAGTAAATCAAAATATCATCAGTGAAGACAATCACGAATGAATCTAAATAAGGCATGAACACTCGGTTCATCAAATCCATAAAAGCAGCTAGGGTATTTTTCAACTCGAATGACATCACTAAGAGCTCATAATGCCCGTACCGAGTGCGAAAGGCTGTCTTAGGGACATCGGAGGCCCTAATCCTCAACTGATGGTAGCTAGATCTCAAATAAATCTTTGAAAATACCTTGGCACCCTGAAGCTGATCAAACAAATCATCAATCCTCGGCAATGGATACTTGTTCTTGATAGTAACCTTGTTCAATTGCCGGCAAATCAATGCACATCCTCATCGTTCCGTCCTTATTCTTAATAAACAACACCGGCGCACCCCAAGGAGAAACACTAGGCCTAATAAAGCCTTTATCTAGCAAATCCTGCAACCGTTCCTTCAACTCCTTTAGTTCTAGCGGGGCCATACGAAATGGCAGAAAGAAATGGGTTGAGTGCCCGAAGCCAAATCAATTCAAAAGTCAATATCCCTGTCGGGTGGCATACCCGGCAGATCTGCAAGAAACACCTCTAGAAACTCACGGACAATGGGCACAGACTCCATAGAAGGAACCTCGGCACTATAATCACGAACATAGGCCAAATAGGCTAAACACCCATTCTCGACCATGCGACGAGCCTTCATATATGAGATAACACTGCTGGAAGAATGACCAGGAGTCCCCTCCACTCTAGTCGAGGCAACCCCGGCGATGCTAATGTCACGGTCTTGGCATGACAGTCCAGAATAGCGTGATAGGGCGACAACCAATCCATCCATAAAATGACATCGAAATCAACCATATCAAGGAGTAGAAGATCTACACTGGTCTTAATACCACCAATAACCACTACACACGAACGATATACACGATCTACCACAATAGAATCACCCACCGATGTAGACACATATACAGGAGTACCCAGAGAATCGCGAGGCATAATCAAAAAAGGAGCAAAATTTGATGACACATAGGAGAATGTGGACCCCGGATAAAAAAAAACCGAAGCATCCTTTATGCAAATTGAAATCATACCTGTAATGACTACATCAGAGGCCTTTGACTCAGGTCTGGCTGGAATGGCATAACATAGGGGCTGGGCCCCACCAATATGAACATCCCTGGGACGGCCTACTGCTGGCTGACCTCTACCTCTAGTAGCCTGACCTCCACCTCTGACTGCCTGACCTCCACCTCTAGCACCTCGGCCTCCACCCCTAGCTGGATGAGGGGGTGGTGGAGCACCTGGTGCGGGAATCATAACACGAGAACTCTGGTGCTGAGAACCACTCGAGGCTCGGGGGAAAAATCTAGCAATGTGCCCCGAGCCACCACATGTATAACAAGATCTCGACTGCTGATACTACTGGCCCTGAAACTGTCCCTGTCGACTAGAGTAACCACTCTTATAACTCTGGAGCGGCGGTGCACTAATAGGAGCTGGTGGTGCACTGTAGGCCAACTGATCAGAATATGGCATATGGGAACCACGACTACCGGGAGCACTGCGGGATACTTGAAGTGCCGACTGAAGCGGCCTAGGAGGATGGCCTCTACCGAAAGAATGTCTGCCCCTAGACGAGGCACCACTGAATCGGCCAAAATAACGAGGCCTCTTGTCAGACCCCTGACCACTACCCTGTGATAACACTATCTCGATCTGTCTGGCCACATTGGGTGCCTCCTGAAAGGAAATATCACTCCCTATCTCTCTGGCCATATGCAGTCTAATCGATTGAGCTAGCCCCTATATAAACCTCCTCACCCTCCCTCGGTCGGTAGGGAGTATCATGATAGCATGTCGGGCCAAAGTGATGAACCTGGTCTCATACTGTGTAACGGTCATAGAAACCAGCTGGAGACGCTCAAACTGCCTCAGAAAATCCTCTCTCTGGGTAACAGGAAGAAACTTCTCCAGGAACAAATCGGAGAACTGAGCCCAAGACAAAGGTAGCGATCCAGCTAGTCTAGTCAAGCAATAATCCCTCCACCAAGTCTTGGCGGGACCTGAAAGGCGGAAAGTAGCAAAATCGACCCCATTGGTCTCCACAATCCCCATGTTCCGAAGAACCTCATAGAAACTGTCTAAATAATCATGGGGATCCTCTGAAGGTGCACTGCTAAAAGTAGTAGGAAACAGCTTGGTGAACCAGTCCAATCTCTATAAAGCATCAGCAGACATAGCTGCTCCATCAACGTCCTGAGCCACAATACCTGGCTGAACTACCCCAGTTGTCTGAGGTGTTGGAGTCTGGAACTGAGAAGCTAACTTCTCTGGTGTGCGGGTGGTGGGAGTCTGGGCTCCTCCCTCAACCTGAGAGACGACTGGTGCTGTAAGAAGCAGACCTGCCTGAGAAACGCTCTGCATAAGGCCCACTAAATGGACCAGAGCATCCTGGAGTACCAGGGTGGCTATGAACCCCTCGGGAACCTGAGCTGGTCCCACCGAAACTGTCTGAGCAGGAACCTCATCGGAAAACTCTACCTGAGGCTCCGCCACTGGGGCTACTGCTCTGGGCTGAGCTCTGCCCCTGCCTCGACCTCTAGTACGGCCTCGGCCTCATCCTCGTCCCCTCGTAGGAGCTGCAACTGGAGGCTCGGGCTGCTGATCAGTAGATGAAGAATCACGTGTTCTCTCCATCTGCGAGAGAATAGAATAGAAATTCAATTAGAATTTAGAATTCAAATCGCACGACAGAGAAGAATAGATGTGAAGGTATTTCTAAACTCTGCAGCGTCTGGGGGATAAGTACAGACGTCTCCGTACCGATCCCTAAGACTCTACCAAACTTGTCCGTGAATTGTGAGACCTAAGCAACCTAGTGCTCTCATACCAACTTCTCACGACCCGAATTTCCCACCGTCGGGACCGTGATGGCGCCTAACGTTGAACCCGCTAGGCAAGCCAACGTGAACGTTTAATTTACTTTTTTCCTTTATTACTACTCAATAACAGGTGAAATAAAACACTAACATAAATAAAGATACAAATGAAGCAAGATATATTAACTCAATTTAATGCCTTTACGAAATTCCACAATCACAAATCCCCGAATCTTTGGAGTCACAAAATCACGGACTGTCTATGAATATTACATATAAAGGTTTGAATAAAATAAGTACATTTGTTTCTGAAATAACTAGAACATAATACAAAATAAGTAGAAGGGGACGCCAAGGCCTGTAGACGCCAACAGGACTACCACGGTGTCTCCACGTGGACTGAAGGCAGCCTCCTCGCTCTAACGTCCGTAGGGTCCTGTACCGGGATTTGCACAACAAAGATGTGTAGAGTGTAGCATCAATACAACCGACCAATGTACTGAGTAAATGTCGAGCCTAACCTCGGGGAAGTAGTGACGAGGCTAGGACATGACAACCGAAGCAACCTGTACAGTTTAATAATATACGGAGGAAATAATAATAACATGAAGTAAACAACTAAGTACAAAGAGAACGGAAACATGCTGGGAGAAAGAACTGTCAAATAAAGGAAATAACAAAATAAGACAACAACTCAATATTGATTTAAACAACATCAAATAACATCATAGAGAAGAAAACAATGCACGACATCACCCTTCGTGCTTTACTCTCATCCTCACCAAATAGTAAATGCAAATGCACGACATCACCCTTCATGCTTTTACTCTCATCCTCACAATGAATCAATAGAAACGACACGGCATCACCCTTCGTGGTTTTAATATCATAATATTGAACGACATCACCTTTCGTGCTTTTACACTCTCATCCTCACAATAATAAATACACGGAATCACCCTTCGTGCTTTACACTCTACCTCACCCAAACAATATCAATAACAGAAGTCCGGCAAGGAAAAATCAACAATATAAACTACAATAATAAATCATAACATCCCGGCAAGGGAAACAACATTGGAATTATCACCATCCCGACAAGGGACACAACTATAACCAATCTCACTCAAGTACATATATTCACATAGAATTTCTCAACCGAAATCAATACTCAACAATATTCCATACCAAGAATATCCACCAAAATGAATAACCACAAAGTGAAACTCAAGCTATGATAAAATACATATCAATGAAAAACTACATAATTCATAATATCCGACTCAAGAGCATGCTTGACACCAACGTATAGGTACTCGTTACCTCACCTATACGTTGAACATGGTATTAACACATAGAAAATAGGACACAACACCTACTCCCTCAAGCTAAGGTTAGGCCAAACACTTACCTCGACTTTCACGACCAAAATCAAGCCTCAATCACCGCTTTCCCTTTTGAATTTGACTCGAAATCAATTGTATCTAGACATAATTGACTTAATAACATCAATAAATGCTAAATAATTCAATTCCAATGCTTAATTATAGGGTTTCTAGCATTCTTCCCAAAAAGTCAAAATCGATCCCGAGCACGCTTGGTCAAAACACGTAGTTTGGATCAAAACTCGATCACCCATTCACCTACGATCCGAATATGTAATTAGTTCTGGAATCCGACCTCAAAATGAAGTCTAAATTACAATTATTCAAAAAGCCCCAACTTTACCCAAATCCCTAATTTTCTACCCTTAGGAACATAATTTAGGCCTAGAAATCTAATGGGTGTTAATGTAAATTGAAGAAAATGAGTCTAAGAACACATACCTATGGTTTTGTGGTGAAATCCCCCTTCAAAATTCTCCCAAGTTTGAGTTTAGGTGAAGAAGTTATGAAAATTTGAAGATATCCCGTAATGCTACTGTTTTAAGAAAACTGGGCAAAATGGGTGGTATCCGTTCGAATAGGCTGCCCCTCCCCTACCCATTGCGTTCACGTCTAGAGGGGAGCGTTCGCACAGTGCTTGAACTACCTAGACCCCAGCCCCTTAATATTCTATGCGTTCGCGACTACCAGGGTGCGTTCACGTAGAGTTAATTTCCTAGGCTCCGCGTTCGCACCTGGTCCTATGCGTTCGCATAGTGCAAATCTGCCCCCTCCCAATTTTGTGTTGTGCGTTCGCATTGAGTAAAAACTCGGACACCAGCAAACAGCAAAAAACACCAGATTTTCTAAGCTCAAATCACCCCGACGCCTATCCGAAACTCACCCGAGCCCTCGGGGCTCCAAACCAAACATGCACACAACCTCAAAAACATCATACGGACTTACTCGTGCGATCAAATCAACAAAATAACATCTTAAACCACGAATTTAGCATAGAAATCAAAGAAAACTCTCAAAATTCCTAAAGTATCAAATTTCACAATTACGGTCCGAATCACGTCAAACGACTTATGTTTCTTACCAAATTTTACAGACATATCACAATTATCATATTGAACCTGTACCGGGATTCGGAACCAAAATACGGTCCCGATACCATAAATTTCAAATATAATCAAATTTCTAAAATCTCTTATATTTTAAGAAAAACAATTTCTTTCAAAAATTCATTTCTCGGGCTTGGGACCTTAGAATTTGATTCCGCGCATACACTCAACTCCCATATTTTCCTACGGACCCTCCGGGACTGTCAAATCACGGGTCCGGGTCCGTTTTCCCAAAATGTTGACCGAAGTCAACTTAAATCATATTTTTAAGGCAATAACTAGTATTTTCTCAGTTTTTCATATAAAAGCTTCCCGGCTATAAGCACGGGCTGCGCACGCAAAATGAGGTGAGATAAAAGGAGGCTTTCAAGGCCTCGGAACATCGTTTTTGACATATAAAACAAGGGATGACCTTTTGGATCATCACATATTATTATTATTATTATTATGTTAATGACCATATACACCCTTATTAAAAATATATAGGGTATTACATTCTCCCCGCCTTATGAAACTCGGACCCCAAATTTAACTCAAGTACGTACCTGTAGACTGAAACAAATGGGGATACTTTTCTTGCATATCTTTCTACTTACCAAGTAGCTTCTTCAACGGTATGATTTCTCCATAAAATTTTAACGAACACAATTTCTTTTGACCATAGATTTCTATCAACAATTGCCATCAGCTCCTCCTCGTAAGACAACTTCTCATCAAGCGGTATAGCAGGTGCCTCAAGCACCTGAGATGAGTTTGATATACATTTACTTAGAATTGATAAATGAAACACTGGATGGATAAAGGACAACTCAGGAGAAAGTGCCAAACGATAAGCCACAACTCCCACTCGGCCTAGTATCTCATACGATCCTATAAACTTGGGGCTCAACTTGCCTCTTTTCCCAAACCGCATCACCCCTTTCATAGGAGAGACTCGAAGGAACACTTTGTCTCCAATTGCGAACACTAAATCTCTTTTTCTCTTATCAGCATAAGACTTTTGTCTACTTTGAGCTGTAAGAAATCTCTGTCTGATCAACTGGATCTTGTCCATAGCTTCTTGTACTAGGTCGGGTCCTAATAAGTTAGTCTTACCAGCTTCAAACCATCCAATATGAGAACGACATCTTCTACCATACAATGCTTCGTACGGTGCCATTTGAATACTGGACTGGAAGCTAGTGTTGTAAGAAAATTCAGCTAAAGGTAGATAAGTGTCCCAACTACCTCCAAACTCAAGAATGCACGCTCTCAACATATCCTCCAAGATCTGTATAGTACGTTCAGACTGTCATTCTGTCTGTGGATGAAATGCAGTGCTAAGATCTACTCGTGTACCCAATGCTTCTTGAAAATATTTCCAAAGGTGTGAAGTAAATTGTGATCCTCTATCGGAGATGATGGATATTGGAACTTCATGAAGTCGGACAATTTCGTTCATAAATATCTGTGCATACCTCACTCCACCATATGTAGTCTTCACCGGCAAAAAGTGTGTTGATTTTGTCAGTCGATCTACAATTACCCACACCGAATCATAACCTCTAAGAGTTCGTGGTAGACCGATGAAAAAATCCATAGTAATTCTTTTCCATTTCCACTCTAGAATCTCAATTTGTTGTAATAGTCTTGTGGGTCGCTGATGCTCAGCCTTGACCTGCTGACAAGTCAAACAACTGGAAACAAAGTTAGCAACATCTTTCTTCATACCTTCCCACCAATAAAATTGCTTTAGGTCATGGAACATTTTTGTGGATCCAGGATGTATGGTGTATTTAGAGTTGTGGGCTTCTTCAAGAATAATATGTCTCAACCCATCTACGTCTGCTACACATAGCCTGTCACCCATTCGAAGAATACCATCACTTTCAACAAATCATATCCTTGATTTTATCAGCTAAGGCCTCATCTCTGTATTTGCATAATCGTTCATCCTCATATTGTGTGGCCTTAATGCGCTCAACTAATGAAGACTTAGCCTGAGCACAAGACAACAATGGCTCTGAATTTCCGACACAAAATCTGATACCTGTATCTTCTAGTCTCTGAGTATCTTTGGCTAACAGTCTCTTTGCAAGAGCTATATTCGCCAAACTCCCCATAGATTTTCTGCTCAATGCATCAGCCACCACATTGGCTTTTCCAGGATGATACAAAATAGAGCAATCATAGTCTTTGAGTAGTTCCATCCAACGACGCTGCCGAAGATTCAGATCTCTCTGCTGAAAGATATACTTCAGACTTTTATGGTCCGTATAAATCTCACAAGTTTCGCCGTATAGATAATGCCTCCAAATTTTTAGAGCAAATACCACTGCAGCCATCCCTAAATCATGTGTAGGATAGGTTTTCTCGTGCGTTTTCAATTGTCTCGAAGCATAATCTATAACATGACCATTTTGCATGAGAACACATCCTAATCCCACCCTCGAGGCGTCGCAGAATACTGTAAATCCTCCATAACCTGATGGTAAGGCTAATATTCGTGTAGTTGTCAAACACGTTTTGAGTTTCTGAAAGATCTGCTCACATTCCTCCGTCCATTGAAACTTTGCATTTTTCTATGTTAGCTTGGTCAGCGGCACTGCTATTCTGGAAAAATCCTGCACAAACCGCATGTAATAGCCTGCTAAGCCTAAAAAGCTGCGAATCTCTGTAGGAGAAGTAGGTCTGGGCCATTTTTGCACAACTTATGTCTTCTTAGGATCTACCATAATTCCATATTTGGATACAACATGCCCCATAAATGATACTGAGTCTAGCCAAAATTCACACTTCGAGAACTTAGCATAAAGCCGATGTTCTCGCAATGTCTGCAACACAGTCTTGAGATGATCCTCGTGTTCTCCTTAGCTACGAGAATATATCAGGATATCATCAATAAATACTATTACAAATATATCCAGAAACGACTTGAACACCCTATTCATTAAATCCATGAATGCAGCTGGAGTATTAGTCAGTCCGAAAGGCATCACAAGGAACCTATAGTGCCCATATCGAGTTTTGAAAGGAGTCTTGGAAATACCTTCATCTTTGATTCTAAGCTGATGATAACCAGAACGAATGTCACTCTTTGAAAAGTGGGCAACTCGTTGTAACTAATCAAACATGTCATCTATACGAGGCAAAGGATATTTATTGCGTATTGTTATCTCGTTCAATTGCCTGTAGTCAATGCACATTCTTAGGGATCCGTCTTTCTTCTTTACGAAGAGTACTGGTGCACCCCATGGAGATATATTCGGTCTGATAAAACCCTTATCTAGAAAATCCTGTAGTTGTTGTTTTAGCTCCTTCAATTCTGCTGGTGCCATCCGATGTGGAGGTATCGATATGGGTTGTGTGTCAGGTGGAAAATCAATACCAAAATCTATTTCTCGTATTGGAGGCAATCCCGATAAATCCTCAGGTAATACATCAGAAAATTCTCTCACTGCTGGAATGTCTTCTATACTAATTGTGTCCTTTCTTGTGTCATTTACAATATCTAAGAGACCCAAGCAACCTTTCTTCACAAGTCGTTGAGCCTTTATAAAAGATATAATTTTGCAAGTCCCTGGAACCTGGCCCCCTTTTAGAACAGAACTAGGCTCGTTTGGTATCTCAAACTTGATTACCTTTGCATGACAATCGACGATAGCATAGCAAGAATATAACCAATCCATTCCCATCAGCATACCAAAGTCAATCATATCAAGTACAATAAGATCATCTAGAGTATCTCTACCCTCAACCCATATCTGACAAGCAAGATACACGTATTCAGCTAATAAAGACTCTCCAACAGGAGTAGCAACTACAAAAGGATCATTCAATAGCTTAGACTGTCTGCTAAACCTCAAAGCAATGTACTAGGACACATAAGAGTGGGTAGATCCTAGATTAAACAACACAAGTGCATCAAATGAACAGACAGAAAGAATACTTGTAACCACAACATTCGAGGCCTGAGCATCCTGTCTAGTAAATGCAAAAACTCTCGCCTGACCTCTACTAGAATTTCCTTGTCCTTGAGTCACAGTAGCACGGTCCCTAGCACCTCGACCTCTATTTCATGTACATGTAGCACCTGTAGTATTACGAGTAGTTTGAGTAGGTGTAGCTGACTGAATAGAAACCTGGTTGAAATTCCTCGGAGGCTGAGGGCAATCCCTCAAGTGATGTCCCAACTGGCCACACCGAAAGCACTCTCCAGTTAGAACACGATACTGGCTCAAATGTGATCTACCACATGTCTGGCAAACTGGAGTAGTGGCATATATCTGCCCAGAATTACGATGTTCAGATGCTGGTGGTCCCCTAGTACTCTATCTGTAATGTTGTCTGTGAAGACAAGTGTGTCCCTGTCTGAGAACCCTGTTGTTGTTGTCCCTGATTTCTTGCTTTTCGATTTTCACTAAAACCGCCGCTGAAAGAACCTCCTGTCTTGGCCTTCTTATATAAATCACTAGCTGCACGCTCATCACGTCCCTTGTTTTCAATTTTTCTAGCAAGGTCGACTGCATCATAGTAGGATAAAGTCTTTATCTGTGGGGCTACTGCAGTGTATAACCGAAAAACCAATCCATCAATGAACCTCTAAACTCGAGCTTCTTCGGTAGGCATTAAGTACGGAGCATATCTAGCCAATTTACAAAACTTGGTATTATATGTTGACACATCCATATCTGGAGCCTGAACCAATCTCTCAAAGTCTCTAGCATATTTTAACATCAGGCTGTCCGGAAGAAAATGATTCATGAACAACTTAGTGAACTCTTCCCATGCCAGTGGTGTTGCTCCTGCTGGCCTTCCTAGCAACATAGTTTCATACCAGGTATTGACCGGTATTGACCATATCCTCTAGTTTGTATGATATGAGCTCCACAACTCTCTCACTAGAACATCCTAGAGCACATAATGCCTTGAGTGTCCCAACCAATAAACTTTGAGGATTTGGTGAATTATCAGAACCTGCGAATTTTGGTGATTTCAATTTCAGGAACTCTTGTAGGGATACTTCCTTATTTCCGAAAGTCTGAGTCTGTGCAGGTTCTTGTGTCTGTAAAGTAACCTGAGGAGCTGAACTGCCACCCTGAGTAGGCACCAATGCCTCTAACACATTCAATAACCTTGCCATTGCTTCTGCAGGTAAGGCAACATTAGGTACAACAGTTGGCACTGGTGGTGGAGCGTCCTTAACTCCCTGTCCTTGCACTTGATTTGGCATAGCAGCTTGGGGTTGACCCATGTTCCCAACTTCAGGTAGAGGAGAAGTTTGTCTTCTATTTTGATGAACCCCAACTTGACCGCCACCCCTGGTAGTACCACGTCCAGTAGATGAGGGTGTGCGTGTCCTAGACATCTGCGAAAGAAATATTCCAAAGTCAATTTCAAGTTATCTCAACGCACGATCAAAGAATGAAAAAAAGGGAAAACATTCCTAGATGTTCAGTAGCCTCAAGGTCATAAGTATGGGCACCTACATACCCATGAACAAGACTCTACTAAACATTGCTCCATGACTCGGGACTTAAATCCTAAGCTCTGATACAGACTTTGTCACGACCCAATTTAGGATCATGACCGGCGCTTAGGATCAACCCCTAAGGCCTCATCGGTATTTTAAAGAAAATTGGGCAGAGTTTCCCCTATTTTTGGACTATCCAAGACTTTCACTGTCTCAAATCAGCAACCAAACATCATATAGCAATTCAAAATACCATGACTTACCAATTAACCAAAATAAATATCTACTATTAATAGTCCACCCATTAACAACTAGAATTTACTACTTTATCTCCAACTTCGATAAGAATGAGCGATACTCAACACAAGTCTATCATAACAAATAATACTCAAGATACTAAAAGAATGACGGTGGAGCGACTCTAAGAGTTCAAAGAAAATACCATAACAATAATTAAAATTTCCTCCCACGCGAACAAGTGCGAGGCTCACCAAGAACTATCAACCTGTGCGCTCTAATTAACGAAATCCTCGCCCCCGTCAATTGTTGTAGATGTAACAAAATTATCGGGGAATGAGTCTCTAGCTCAGTGAGTAATAACACTTAACCACAACCGTTTTTATTGGGGACAAGTCAGAAAACATGCTAGTATATCAAACAGGAAATAACATATAAATGCCCTTTTTCAGAAATAATAAATAGTTTTTAATCTGACCACGCTTTTCTTGTAGTATAATACAATTAGCAATTCAGTAATAAACTCGGTAACCACCGTATAATATCAATATTCACATTTGGGAGGTTTCAATGAATGGATCATGTAATCAGTATAACTGTGGACTTCTTCGCAAGAAGTCAAATATAACGGTAGTCCCTACTCAAGGGAAATCGGTAACGGTATGCTAGTGCTACCTTCCCACTAGCGAGGGCTGTAACGGTAATTGGTAATTACAAGGTGCACCAGGTCTAACGAACCTGCCGTTAGCTACGGGATCCTTCAAAGTCTACTCCCATTTATACTTGTCTCTGTATCCGTATATACTCGTAGGAAAATATTTTAAAACAATATAGGGCATTTGAGTTCTTATAAAATCATGTAAATTTCATTTTGATAACATCAAATTCAAGTAACGGTAAAACATATCTAGTGACAACAAGAATATTTAAAACCACGGTATTCATCTCAAATAACTATTTTGGTATCATATCGAGTAAAAGACTTGTCGCACGTGCAACTCAAAATAATCGGTAACATATTCATATTGAAAATCATGCGTAAATCATGCAAGTTATGGAAACACAAATTGCGGTAAGTTTACTAGTCATAGTACTCATGCCGAAATACCAAATGCTTCACCTCGAGCAATTTTTACAAATTCCTCCAATCAATCTATAATTAAATAATATCGAGCTCATGTTAATTGCCTCATCTAGGCTAAATCTATCACTAAATTAGAATACCCAATCCTTCGAATTTTTATATCTTATTATCAATTCACCGTATAATATTTACCCATGCTAGGAGTAATTTAAATTAGTCCGAAATCTTTTAAATAAAAGGGTATTTATATGTTTTATCTCCTGTAATGTTCAATTTCCTTAATCGTGTGCATAAATTGAAACTGAAATAATATTATCGTTCATATGGTTCCTTCTTAATTGGTACTTATCTTTTGGGCTCAATACTAGACTTACCACATTCAAACCGAATTCGATACTATCGTTGCAATACAGTTAAACATTAAGCTCAATCCTTGCACCCTAACTTAATTTACGCCTAACAAGGATCATATATAATGAGACCAATTTAAGTACAAATGCCTCAGTACCCTTCTTTTTCCAAGTGAATGTATCCTACAGTAACGTTGACCACCTTCCAATTGCATGATTTGCCAAGAATAACTCTTATGGTTATATAATTTCTTATACTTTGTGAAACCCTTCAAATATATGAAATGAGATAAAAATAATTACTAGGAGAAAAGAACCCAGATGAGAAATTCGAGTATTACTCGTAAAAACTAGCGTGTGTTTTGAGATTTCTCAAGGTTTGGTTCCAACATTTTTCTTCTTCTTTTCTCCTTCCCCTTTTCCTCCGTTTCTGAAGCAGGGTTTATCTATTTCTGAAGCAGACGTTAGCCCCCTTTTCTATTTTTCGTTTGTTAGTCTTATTTTTTTCTTTTGGGTTACATATGGGCTTCAGCCCTTTTTGTAACCCCTTATATCATTTTTATTTTGTATTGTTTTTGTTTTTGTATTGTTAGTTTCTTAAAAAAAATTGTTATTATTATTATTATAATTTTAATGACCATATACACCCTTATTAAAAATATATAGGGTATTACAACTAGGAATCTTGTCAAGGTAGGCTATGGAAGTCTTTTAATTTTAGTAGGGATTCAAGGAAGGCCTATGATCATTTCACAAGTCGAGCTAACTTAAGATTTTTCCTAGAAAAATACGTGGGGCAAGTTCTAGACTTTTAGGCACGACAGTCGAGTTATGCAATTCAAAACTCACCTCTCAAACCTCAGGATTGTTAAAGAGCATCGAGTCGAGGGCCCACAACGACCTTGGTTTAAATTGAAAACTCACGTCATAACACCATCTGAGAACAGTTTCATTCAACTCAAGACTCTAAGGGTCCCAACTAGAACTAGCCTCATTTGTAATTTGTCTTTAACCATGAGGTCAAAGGTAAGTCTGTTGGTGCCAAGTGAAGCTTTATTTGAATCACATTTATTCACTACTACCAAAACAAAAACAAAAAGAAAAACAAAAATCTGACTCAATCCCTTAAGAAGGACGTCACACCATTCGTCGCAGGGAAGAGACACCCGGTTCGCACAATTTCCACCCCTGGAAAGAACCGTGGCCTTAAGAAAACCAGGGGCTTATTGACAACGCAAAAGGCAAAGAAGAAGTTATAAATTAAAAAGAAACTATTAAATGAAATACGAAGTTAGACTACAAATGGAAAAACTAAAGAAGTTATAAAATAGAAAATACGAAAATTAGAAATAAATATTTACAATAGGGGATTACGATGAATATACATAAGAGGGGATGAATTTATACATATGATAGGGAACCTGAATATATACAAACCAAAAGTAAAAAGTACGGAAATGTAAATAAGGAAAGAAAAATAGTATCAACAGTTATTACAGCCCAAAAGTATGAAAATGTCTGAATCACCAAATATCAAATAGAGGCCACCCCTTCCAATAAGAAATAGCAATGTCCTCAATGCTAAATAGCCAAAAATATAGAGCAGGGGAAAGGAGTGAGAGATTAAAAGGAAACTCCCTATGGTGCCTCTGACTGTGTGGGTGAAGGATCAACTGGGGAGGAACAAGGCACAGAGACAGTGGCTGAAGCAGGGTCCTGAGGCTGCGAGGGCGTCTCGTCTACCGGGTCCTCAAGTTGAATTTCCATATCATCAGTCCGTGGGATGGCTCTCATGCGTACTGGGGCCGGTGGAAGGTCTGTCTCCTCAGCATGTGTGTCCTAGTCAGTGGGCCTTGGATCTCCCATCAACAGATCAAGGGGGATGTCCCCTGTAGCTGCGAGCTTCGCCACATCTTTCTACAAGTCAGCCTGAGTGGTCTGCATCTCTACCTAGACCTTCCTCATTTCATCCTGGGACTTCTTCATCTTCTTCACATACTTGCCCCAATAGTGAATCTCCTTCTCTTGCTTATCCAGTGTCTTTATGATTTTCTTTTGGTTATCCATCAAGCTCTTCAATGTGTCCTCCAGAGAAGGAGGCAGTGTAATCAGTGCTGGAGTTGACTGGGCTGTAACAGTGGTAGAAAGGTCAGTAAGCTTAGAGGAAGCTACTTCTGAGACACCCTCAAGGCCGTATGAGGGTAAGTGGAAGATGATGGCGCTGGGACTGGAATGGGCAGACATGGCAGGACCCGATGAAGACTCTGGAGAAGCCGCAACAGTGGGCCCCTCAGAAGAAATAGAGCCTTCAGCAGCAACGGAAGGCTCGGCGGCAGTGGAAGTACCAGGGGCTGTAGATGTGGTGGATTTCCCTTTCGCCTTTGGGTTGTCTGAAACCTTCAAACTATACCATGAGAAAGCTAACCGGGGCTTCACAGTAGTGTCAAAATCCCTCCCGTGAACTTCATTGTCCGTGAAGTACATAGTGAGAAAGTTAGGGAAAGGATAGGACGCTTCATTTCTCTGAACAATCCGGTCAATCACCCTACATGATATTCCCGACATTAATCGGGATACCATCCATAATAGCACCCACTATCAAATCCCTCGAGAGTGGCATGTCACTCTCATGGAGTATGGGGTCTATTCTGCTGCAAACAAAAGTGGCCCATCCCCTGGCCTCGAAACTGAGTGTGTTCCTTTTGATGGCGGAGCCTGCAACAAACCAAGCTTGAGTATTCCTCGGGGTAGCTATAACTGAGGCCAACCATGGACGAGATAAGTCTTTCAAATCCACCTTCTCCATGTAGCAAGTCTCATCTTCATCCGCTAAACTCGCATAGTCATTGAATGCCTTGCCATTGTACATAATTTTCTTGTTGCGAACCTTAGTAAGAAATGTGTCCCTTTTTGTGTGGGCCACATTTGCATAGAGTTCCTTCACAACGTACTCATTAGCATCTTCCACTTTGCTGATAAAGAAGTCCCACCCCTCCTTTTCATCAAACTGCTTCTTCGCATTAGGATTGAGAGGTAGGAGATCCTTGATGATGAACGACCTTTCTGGGATGAGTGATCTTTGGCGCCACCATTCTCTAAATTTGTGGTAGGCCGGTTCAGAGAAAAACCGGTCCTGCCACACCAAGGGGTTTCTTGTCCGGAGGATTCCTGCAGTCTGCACTGGGGTGTCACCACCCCTTCCATCATCAAGTGCCTCATCTGAGCTGACGAGGTTGATAGAAGGAGGGGCTGCTGCACATGTGTCCTCGGGGGTAGTGGAGTGACTTAAAAGATCCTCAGAAGACTCAGAGCTATTGGGCTCGTTGACGAGTATCCTTGGCTTTGATAATGCAGCTTCTAAGACTGCTCCACTCTGTCCCTCTGAAGCCTCCCGGAAGGGCACATACTCACTGGACTCCGACTGTTTAGGGCTTGTTCGTTTTCTTTGTTGTTTCTTCTCGATTGCCTTTGTCGGACCCAAGGGATCCTGTTGTTTTCCTTTACCCCGCCCCCTTGAAGGGTCGCCCCTCTCGGGTTGCTTGTCTGCTCCTCCTCGTGATCTCACCATTCTCTGCAGAGATATCACAAAAGTTGTTAAAACATTGTACATGAGTACCCAATCAAAGCATAGACAGTACAGGTGTAGAGGATGAGACAGTGCACAGACATGATTCCATTGTAAGCAGATAACTAACCACTGCAGCGGAATGGTCACCGTTGTCATCGTATTTCTGACCACTGCAGCGGAAGAGTGGGGGTCAGGCTACCCACTCTCTGAACCTGAGAAATGCGGTCCGCGAAATAATGGATGCTGCAGCGTTTGGCCACCGCTGTCTGCGGAATTTTGGACGCTGCAGCGGAAGTGGGGGAATCAGACTACCCCACTTTTAGAAATATAAGACCGCTGTCCGCGAAAACATGAGTCGCTGCAGCGGACTGGTCACCGCGGTCAGTGGATTTTTGACCGGTGCAACGAAAAATTAGGATGCACAACACTATATTCAAAGGACTGTGCTGTCAACGGAATATTACCGCTACAACGGAGTTCATCAACTTCGCGCACTGATAGCAAAAAATTAAAATTAGGGTTTGGGAAATTCGAAGATTATGACATGTTGTCCAGATAACCAAAAACCCTAAACCCAATTAGGCACAAAAAATCACTATCCCACTAGTTAAAATACATTGGTGAATCATGCTTGAAGATTAGGAAACCAATAACTCTAACAATGAATAAAAATAAACACACACTAAAAACTAGCAAAAAAATATCAACTTGAAACAATTAGTGAGCACATACCAGTGTTGGATGAAGATGTAAGATAGCTAAAATGTGAAAACAAAGGTCTTGGATGAACGGTGAAAAGTAGGAGCAGTAACTAAGTTGGGATGGTAAGAAAATGAGTGAAAAGGGTAAAAGAAGGGGGTCTCTTAGTATTTATACTAAGGAAGTGGGACCCGAACCGACCTAACTAGCGTGACAGCGAAATTTTACGCTGACTGCGCTTTTGCACTTTTGAAACTGCTGCGTAATGACCCTCACTGCTGTCAACGGAATTTTACCGTTGCACCGGAGTCCCACCGCTGCCAGTGGAAAAGTGTTCACTGTAGCGTTAAGAGATTCAGAGAGCTTGCAATTTGTCTCATTTGGACCGCTGTCAGCGACATTGTTTCGCTGCAGCATTTGGTTGACGCTGTCAGCGGAATTTTGACCGATGCAGCAAAATTTTTCTATCTTGCTCAATTTTCCAGACATGATCCTGCACTGCATCCACCAAATCCTACATCAACTTCACAACAGGTTAGCTCACAGAAAAATCTACTCTACCAAAAACAACCAAAAAGAAAGAAAAGAAAACACTTGGGTTTCCTCCCAAGAAGCGCGGGGTTTAACGTCGCGACACGACGCATGTTACCAAGTTTAATTAAATTTAAGTAAATCCACCACGTGGCTATCTTCAAATTTACCCAAATAATGTTTGACCCGATGCCCATTCACACGAAAAATATCCCCATTCTTGTTTTTAAGATCAAGGGCACCAAAGGGAGTAACCAATACCACTTCAAACGAACCACTCCACTTGAACTTAAGTTTTCCCAGGAAGAAACGAAGCCTTGAATTGAAAAGAAGCACCAAGTCTCCCACTTTGAACTCCCGGTCCTTGGCATATTTGTCGTGTAAATACTTCATTTTATCCTTGTACAAAGAAGAGATAGTATATGCATGAAATCTAAACTCATCTAGCTCATTGAGGTGATAAACACGAGGATTTGCAGTTGTGTCCCAATCCAAGTTCAACTTTTTTAATGCCCAAAGTGCCTTGTGCTCCAACTCCACTGGTAGATGACATGCTTTGCCATAGACCAACCGGTACTGAGACATACTGATTAGGGTTTTGAAGGCAGTCATGTACGCCCAAAGAGCATCATCAAGATTTTTAGACCAATCAGTCCTATTTGCATTCACGGTCTTGGACAAAATGTCTTGATTTCTCGATTAGACACTTCAACCTGCCCACTAGCTTGAGGATGCTACAAAGTGGACATTTTATGATTGACCCCATACTTGGTTAGCAATGAATCAAAAGCTTGATTGCAAAAATGAGACCCCTCATCACTTATGATGGAACGTGGTGTCCCAAATCTTGTGAAAATGTTCTTCTTTAGAAAACCAACCTCACTTCGGGCTTCATTGTTGGGTAAATCCACGGCTTCAACCCATTTCGAAACATAGTCCACCGCCACGAGAATGTAGGTGTTTCTACATGAGCTAACAAAGGGGCCCATAAAATCAATGCCCCACACATCAAAGATATCTACCTCAAGTATTGTAGTGAGGGGCATTTCATCTTTCTTGGATATGACGCCCGCTCTTTGGCATTCATCATACCGCTTTACCAATTCACTTGCATCCTTGTACAAAGTTGGCCAAAACAATCCACAACTCAAGACCTTTGAAGTTGTCCTTGCCCCACCATGATGACCACCATAAGGTGAGGAATGGCAAGAATCAAGGATTGACACTTGTTCTTATTCGGGGACACAACGCCGAATGACACCATCATTGCATATTTTGAATAAATATGGCTCATCCCAATAATAATCCAAGTTGTCCCGTCTAAGCTTCTTCCTTTGGTTAGAAGAGAGCTCAAACGGGACAACAGTAGTGACAAGATAGTTGGCGATGTACGCAAACCATGGCATATCATGCATAGAGACGGAGATAAGCTGCTCATCCGGGAAGCAATCATTGATCTCAAGGCCATCACTTGGCCTTCCTTTCTCTTCCAACCGGGATAGATGATCAGCCACTTGTTTCTCACTCACCTTCCTATCAACGATTTCTAGATCAAACTCTTTAAGCAATAAGACCCACCTCATAAGTCTATACTTTGAATCCTTCTTCATCATTAAGTACCGGAGCACCGCATGATCGGTGTGAACTATTACCTTGGCGCCCATGAGGTATGGCCTAAATTTCTCCATTGCAAAGACTATAGCCAACAATTCCTTCTCGGTGAAGGTGTAGTTCATTTGGGCGGAGTTCATGGTTTTGCTTGCATAGTAAATTGGGTGAAAGATTTTGTTCACCCTTTGGCCCAAAACCGCATCAACCGCCACATCACTCAAATCACACATGAGCTCGAAAGGAGAGCTCCAATTTGGCGTGGTGATAATTGGCGTGGTAGTTAGCTTTTGCTTCAACAACTCAAATGCTCTCATACAATCATCATTAAAGTTGAACTTGGCATCTTTCTCCAATAGCTTTCATAGAGGATTAACCACCTTTGAAAAGTCTTTAATGAACCTCCGGTAAAATCCCGCATGCCCAAGAAATCTACAGACTCCCTTCACCGAGGTTGGAGGAGGCAACTTGGAAATAACCTCTATCTTGGCTTTATCTACTTCAATGCCATCTCTTGAGATTTTGTGGCTGAGTACTATCCCCTCCTCAATCATGAAATGGAATTTTTCCCAATTCAATACGAGGTTTGTTTCTTCACATTGGGCAAGGACTTTATCAAGATTTTCAAGCACCCCTCAAAAGAATCCCCTGCCACGTTGAAGTCATCCCTGAAAACTTCCACAAAATCTTCAACCATATCAGTGAAAATTCCCATCATGCACCGCTGGAATGTGGTGGGTGCATTGCATAAGCCGAATGACATCCTTGAGTAAGCAAATGTCCCATAGGGACATGTGAATGTAGTCTTTTCCTGATCTTCTGGAGCTATCAAGATTTAGTTGTAGCTTGAATACCCGTCCAAGAAACAATCGAAAGATCTCCCAGCAAGTCGGTCCAGCATCTGATCCAAGAATGGCAAAGGGAAGTTATCATTTCGGGTCACCTTGTTCAATTTGCGGTAATCCATACAAACCTGCCAAGCGGTCACTGTACGAGTGGGAACAAGTTCATTCTTGTCATTCTGCACCACGGTCATGCCACATTTTTTTAGGAACACATTGGACTGGAGAAGTCCAAGCACTATCGGAGATTGGGTAGATGACCCCAGCATCGAGCCACTTGATTATCTCCTTCTTGACAACCTCCTGCATTGCCTCATTTAGCCTCCGTTGGTATTCTACAGAAGGCTTTGCACCATCTTCAAGAATTATCTTGTGCATACAGAAGGCGGGGCTTATGCCCTGAATATCAGCAAAAGTCCAACCTATGGCCTTCTTTCTTCTTTGAAGCACTTTGAGTGTAGAGTCTACCTGCAATTTGGTTAGGCAAGAAGAGAGTATAACAGGTAAAGTACGATAAGGACCCAAAAATTCATACCCGAGGCGTGGTGGAAGTGGCTTCAACTCCAGGGTAGGTGGCTCCTCGATTGAGGGCTTTGTCGGAGGAGTTTTCCGATTCTCCAAATCCAAGGAAAACTTGCGAGGACCATAAGAATAGGATCCCATGCCTTGTAATGAATTGGTACACTCGATCAAGCCATCCACCACAATATCATCATGATTCAATAACACTTCTTCCACGGGGTCTTCAACATTGATCATTGAGCTTGTTTCATCAATTATGACCCCGATGTCAAGCTCCATGAAAGAACACACATCCGTGCTATTGGGTTGCCTCATTGACTTGCAAACATGGAAAATGACCTTTTCACCGCCCACCTGGAAGGTGAGCTCGCCGGCCTCCACATATACCAATGCCTTCCCCGTTGCAAGGAAAGGTCTTCCAAATATGATTGGAATATCATAGTCTACCTCACAATCCAAGATCACAAAATCAGCGGGCAAGATGAATTTGTCAACCCGCACCAAAACATCATCAATGATTCCCAAAGGCTGCTTCATAGAACGATCCACCATTTGAAGTCGCATAGAAGTTTCCCTAGTTTGACCAATTCCCAAGGTTTTGAAGACTGAATAAGGCATCAAGTTGATGCTAGCTCCCAATTCGCACAATGCCTTGGCAAAATCCACACTACCAATTGTACAAGGGATGGTGAATGCTTTGGGTTTTTAAGTTTGGGTTCCATTGAATGCACTATTGCACTCACTTGATGAGTTATTTTTATTGTCTCGCCCTCCATTGATCTTTTCTTTGTGACCAAGTCTTTCATAAACTTGGCATACCCTGGAATTTGTTCTAGAGCCTCAACTAATGGTACATTGATGGATAGGCTCTTCATCATGTCAACGAACTTCTTGAATTAGTTCTCACTCTTTTGTTTCGTCAACCTTTGAGGATAGGGAGGAGGAGGCCTAGGCAATGGTTCCTTAGCTTTTGGCACAACCGACTCAGGTATGTCAATTACGTGTTCCCTAGAGGGGTTCATGTCACTTTGCGTTTCCTCCTCATGATCATGGATATCAATCCTCACTTCACTAGTTGTCAGCTTTTCACCATCATGCTCAACCTCAATTGGAAACTCATCTTTTTGCAAGTCATCATCATCACTAACAACTCTCTTTTTCTTTGAAGAACTAGCCTCAGCGCCTCGACCACTCCTTGTGGTCACCGCCATTGCATGACTGGTATTGTTCTTGTTCCCACCCTTAGGGTTCACCGCCGTATCACTAGGTAGTGCTCCCTTCGGGTATGTGTTCAAGGTTTGTGAGATTTGTCCCATTTGAACTTCAAGATTTCGGATGGAGGTGGTATGGGAGGTAATTTGAGCATCCGAATCTGCATTGCGTTCCATCATTTGTTTCAACATTTGCTCAATATGACCCATGTTATTGCTTGAGAAACCTTGGCCTTGTGATTGAAAGAGGGTGGATTTTTGGGTTGTTGATACATCGGGGGCCTTTGAAAGCCCGACCCCGACTTCCATTTCCACCCCAATTATTGTTCCCGCTCCAACTGTTGTTATTGCCACCCCATTGCTGATTGTTGTTCTAATTACCTTGCCTTTGGTTGTTCCAGTTTTGGTTGTTCCCTTGATTGTTCCTTTTCCCTTGAAATTTTTTAGCATACATTACATATTCATTTTGCTCATCATAGGAATCCTCTTGATTGTACCCACTCAGTCCTTGGTCGCATTGGCCATTGTTGTTTTGCATTGGATTTCCACGAGGCCTTCACTTGTTCACCAAAAGGTTTACCCCCTCCATAGCATGCACTTGCTTCGGCCCTTGTATTTGTTGAAGTTGCGCCTTAGCAAGTTGATTCATGGTGGTGGTAAGCTCGACAATTGCTTGCCCATGATCTTGAAGCTCTTTGTGGAGATTTATAACACTTGGATCACCCTGGGGAACATTTGCCCGACTCTGCCATGCTGACGAAGTGTCAGCCATTTCATCTAAGATGTCACATGCCTCAGTGTAAGTTAGCTTCATAAAGTTGTCCCCAGCGAGTTGGTTGACCACACACTGATTGGTGGTATTGATACCTCGGTAGAAAGTCTACTGTATCATGGACTCCGTCATGTCATTGTTTAGTCACTATTTGACCATAGTTCTATAGCGTTCACAAATCTCATGAAGGGGCTCATTCGTCTTTTGCTTGAATTTCAATATCTCGTTTCTCAAAGCTGCCATGTGCCCGGGGGAGAAACCTTGGCAATGAACTTATCCGCCAATTCATCCCATGTAGAGATAGAATGATTGGGGAGTTGATCAAGAAAATCCAGGGCCTTCCCTCGAAGAGAGGAAGGAACTAATATGAACCTCAAGGCATCCTCCGATACATTGGCTTGCTTGCTCCCCCAACATGTGTCCACAAATCCCTTTAAGTGCTTGTAGTCATTTTGATGGGGAGCTCCCGTGAAATACCCACGTTCTTCAGGAGTGTCAACGTGACATTAGTGATTTGGAAGTTGCCCGCCCAGATTTTGGGTGGGACAATTGCACTTGCATACCCCTCGTTTGGGCGCACCCGAGGAGAAATTTTGGGAGGAGGCGAGGGAGGGTCTGGAATATCATCATTGGTATTGGCTTGTCAGCCCCGTCTTGGAGGTGGAGGCACTTGATTCAACTCATCTTCTCCATTATCATATACCTCCTCCCTCGGTATAATATTTCCTACAGGAGCAGCCATATGTACCTGTATTGATTGAAACACACAAGTTAACAAAAAGAAGGAAAGAAAAACAAGCTACACCACTACTCAAATAGATAGTCAACACCATTATAACTCCCCGGCAACGATGCCCAAAAGTGATCGGTGCCCACCTAAACCACTAATATGTAGCAAGGAAGGGGTCGAACCAGCATTTACCCGAACGGGTCGGGAACAATTTCCACAGGGAGCTATGTAAATGGGAGTTGAGTTTCTAATTGACCTAGTGGTGTTTCAAGTTCTTAATTGCACTTCTCATCATAAGGGTTTTGTAATTATACTAAAGTTTAGACTAAAAGAGACTATTGTCTAGCTAATTATGATTGATAATAGGCTAAATTCACGTAGTTTCGCATATATTTATACTCTAACTTAATGATGCTTCACTGTCTTATGGATGTTAAATGATGTTAAATTGTCTCTAATTGTGATTTTTGTGTTTTACAGAAGCCAAATGCACTATTGAGAACTTAAGATGATGATTTGAGCTAAATTGGAGAAGAAAGCCCCTTGGGAGATTTTATGGGTGAAAGGAGGCTAGAGATCGCTTGGACAGAATAAAAGTCCACTAGCGCGACCTCTAACGCGACCGCGCTAGTCCAGTTGACTGGACAGAACATAAGTGCATTATCACGGGCACTAGCGCTAGCACTAGCACGACCGCGCTACCCTAGTGATCGCCCAGGAAGTGTAAAACCCTTTTAGCGCGCCCATTAGCGCGAGGACTAGCGCGACCACTCTAGTCACAGTAATGCGCGTGAATTCCCAAGGGTAAATCTTCAAGATTGGGGCCATTCTACTTAACCTATATAAGGTTCAATTCGCCCAAAGAATCAATTGATCAAGGTTTAGAGGCTAATTCAAAATTAGCAAAGGCAAGAGGCAAGGAGGGAAATTGGGCATCAATTCTCATCTCCCTTCCTTGTGATTTTACTATTGTCAGTGAATTCTTTTGTTGTTTTCAGTACAATTATGAGTAGCTAACTTCTTTAATTTAAGGTTTTGGTGGAACCCATTAAGTATGAATTGATTGTTATATTAATATAGGTTTGCTTGGTTTTCAATCTCTATTTGTTCAACTACGTTTTTGTTGTAGTTAATTGAAAGGATCCTCAATTAGCTGTTCCTATTTAGTGTGTATCTACTCGAGAAAGAGTGAATATTTCGGTAATTGTTGAACAACATCACTCCTAAAGAATAGGAGAGATTCATAACCAAGGGTTTAAAGGTTAGATTAGAGATAACGATACCTTGGGTGCATCCAAAGTGAACTGTAATACAAGTTAGCTAGCGTAACTCGAGAGAGTGCGTCTAGTAGATTATCATAATTACTTGAGAGAGATTTATGAAAGCCTGAGTGTTCATTATTGATAGAGATAATTAAGCCAAAACTATAGGAAATATACAAGAAGAGATTCCATCAACAGGGGAAACCATAACCTTAGACCTTTATCGTAATTGCTTACACCTCAGTATTAGTTATCAGTTATTCTTTAACTTTCTTATTTTCATTCAGCTGTAGTAGTAAAAATACCGAAAATTAATATTCATAACTTTTGGGAAATTGATTATTGAGAATCTAGTAGTCTAACAACAACAATTGATAGTTTGTTCCTTGTGGGATTCGACTCTGGGCTAAATACTCAGATTATATTTGCAATGCCCGCTTAGTCTTTTATTAGATATAGTTGAGCGTGACCAAATTTTGGCGCCGTTGCCGGGGAATTAACGGTATTATCAATTGTAGTTGGAAGAAAATACAAAATTCTTAAGTGTAGTAACTTTTCTTCGATTTCATTCATATATTGAATTTCTAACAGTTGCTGAATCGGTTGTACATGTGCATGACTAGAAACTCATCGAGACCTAGTGAAGTATTTGAAGCCTTACCATACCCCGAGAAAGTTTTCAAGGCCTTGAACAGGGCCAACCGGAAAAGCAAACAACAACCACTCATTGAACAAATTGAAACACACATGGCAGATCTAAATGACAGAAACAACAATAATAATGGGGAAGATGTGATTAACCCAGCTGCACAGGTTGCGGCGCCTATGGTACCTATTGTACCAGAGGCGCGACTGGGAACAACCCACAACGGAGAACTTGGCCACCACAATTGCAGCCCCTCAGATAGAGGCTGAATCCTTTCAGATCACCAATAATATGCTGCATTTGTTGCAGAACAAGGGACTATTTTTGGGGTCGTACATTGAGGATCCACAACAGCATCTGAAGAACTTCCTGTCGATTTGCAAGACTCAGAGGCAACCAAACGTCACTCTGGAGGCAATAAGACTGTTGTTGTTTTCGTTCTCAGTGACAGGAGTAGCCCAGACTTGGCTAAAATTGCTCCCCATCAATTTCATTACTACATGGGAGGAGTTAGTTAAGCAGTTTGTGAACAAATTCCATCCACCGAACAAGACATCGCAACAAATTGATGAGATCTTGAGCTTCCGACAGAAGCCTATGGAGACACTGCAAGAAATATGGGAACGACTTAAAGGGATGTTAGTTATCTGTCCGCACCATGGTATTCCAGAACAGATGTTGGGACATCGATTTTATATGGGTCTGGCCGATGGTGTGATGGCTAATGTTGATGCTTAAGCTGGTGGAGCATTCCTGAGCAAAACATGGAGAGAATGCCAGATCTTACAAGATAAAATGGCACATAATTCAGGGTGGACAACTAGGGGTGCACCTATTACCCTAGTGGTTCACTCAGTGCCATTAGACTCGTCCAACACTATTGCTGAAAATATGGAAACTTTGATGACACAGATGAGCATACTTACGAAGAAGGTAGAGGAGTCGGGGCAAAAACAATAAGTACATATTATGGATACTACCAATGGGGGCTTATGCACATTTTGAATTAGTCAACCAATTGGTAATCAGTGGAATGCCAAATGTGATCATCCTCATTACCCGGAAAATATGAATTATGTGTCAAATTTTGGAGGCCAACGACAGGGTGGACAGAATTAGGGTCAGCAAACTCAACCTTACAGGCCACCTCATCAGCATCATAACAATGGAAACATGGGTGCCATGAGACCTCATGGTAATGTGGCGCCTTATCAAAGGCCACAAGGGTTCAATAACCAAAACCAGCAGCAGGCGTATCACCCCCTCAGCAACAACATGGGGGGAGACAAGAAGATGGGTTTTCTAGACTTGAAGCGATGATGCAACAGGTTATTGGGGCAACTTCCAAAATCAGTGAGAGAGTAGATGCACACGAATCAGCTATTCAAAATATTGAAGTGCAGATTGGCCAGATCTCAATGTCTTTAAATAATCTTCCTCTTGGGACATTTCCTGTAGACACTCAGGTAAATCCCAAGGATCGGGGTCCAAAGCAGCTGATGGTTGTGAGTCTACACAATGGCAGGGACTTAGACTTGGAGCAGGAGAGGGCTCGTGAAAGCAGACAGGTTGAGACACTGATACCAGTGAAAATTGAACTTGAAGATTCAACAAACCTGACCAAGGTGACAGTGCAGCCTGCTGAAAGAGGACTCAGTGCGCAAAGTGAGGCTGAAAAAGAAGTGGAGATAGCCCAGGTGCCGGTAGTTGAGTGGTGGCTGAGAAAGAAAAATCCCAAATCACTGGGGAAAAAATAACGCCAGCACCATTCCCACAGAGGCTAGCCAAGCACCATAAAGATGAACAGTACAAAAAGTTCTTGGATATGCTGAAATAGATACAGGTAAACATTCCTTTAATTGATGCTCTGAAGGAGATGCCTGGCTATGCGAAGATGATAAAGGACTTGATGTCCCGAAAATTTGATTTCCAAGACTTGGCAACTGTGACTCTTACTCAGACTTGCAGTGATGTAGTGACAAGACCAATTGCAGAGAAACTGTCTGATCCAGGGAGTTTTACAATTCCCTACACCATTGGAAATTTTGCTTTTTCCAAAGCATTGTGTGATTTGGGGGCGAGTATTAATATCATGCCCCTGGCCATTTACAAGAGAATGGGGATCGGTAGAACCAGACCAACTTCTATGTTATTGCAGCTGGCTGACAGGACGGTAAAGAGACTGTTAGGCATTCTGGATGATGTATTGGTGCAAGTGAGGAAGTTTGTGTTCCCTGCTGATTTTGTGATACTGGATTGTAGAGTGGATGAGGAGATTCCCATAATTTTGGGAAGGCCATTCTTGGCCACAGGAAGAGCCCTCATTGATTGTGAAACTGGGGAGCTCAAGATGAGGCTAAACGATGAAGAAATTACATTCAATGTGCAAAAATCTATGAGCGACCGAGTAAATTCGCCAATTGTTCTCTAATTGATGTTGTGGATGTGATAGTGGAGGAAGATGATGCGTCCCTAACTATTGAGAACCCCCTTGCTGCATGTTTGATGAATTTGGGTGAGGTAAATGGGGAAGAATTGGCAGAATGGGTGTTATCACTTGAATGAAAAGGGGTCTGGACGAGGGCACTCGAGTTTGAGTTGAAACCACCAAACCATCTGTTGAAGAGCCACCCAAGCTGGAGTTGAAACCACTGCCAGCCCATCTCAGGTACGCATTTCTTGGACCTAACTCTACTCTACCAGTTATTATCTCATCAAGTTTGTTAGATGTGCAGGAAAATCAGCTTTTACAGGTACTCACTGAGTGCAAGACTGCCAATGGGTGGACCAAGGCAGACATCAAAGGGATCATCCCGGCATACTGTATGCACAAAATTCTCCTGGAAGATGGACACAAACCTTCCAGGGAACACCAAAGGCGGCTGAACCCAAACATGAAGGAAGTGGTGAAGAAAGAAATTATCAAGTGGTTAGATGCGGGAATCATTTTCCCCATCTATGATAGCAACTGGGTTATCCCAGTGCAATGTGTTCCAAAAAAGGGCGGCATGACAGTTGTGAAGAATGACAATAATGAGCTAATATCGACAAGAACCGTCACTGGCTGGAGAATTTTCATGGATTACAGAAAGCTAAATCTTGCCACCCGGAAAGAACACTTCCCACTTCCCTTCATCGATCAAATACTCGACAGGCTGGCAGGGAGGTCTCACTTTTGTTTCCTGGATGGGTACTCGGGGTACAACCAAATTTCCATTTCCCCAGAAGACAGGTAAAAGACCTCCTTCACATGTCCCTATGGGATATTCTCCTTCAGAAGGATGCCCTTTGGCTTATGCAATGCACCCACCACATTTCAAAGGTGCCTGATGGCCATATTCATGGTCGAGGACATCATGGAGGTGTTCATGGATGATTTCTCAGTGGTGGGAAATTCATTCAATGAGTGCCTAGAAAATTTGACCCATGTTCTGAAGAGATGTATAAAGACGAATCTTGTTCTTAATTGGGAGAAGTGCCATTTCATGGTACAAGAGGGGATCGTCTTGGGGCACTTGGTGTCGAGCAAAGAAATTGAGGTGGATCGTGCCAAAGTAGATGCGATTGCAAAGGTTCCACCACCCACATCGGTTAAAGCTATACGGAGCTTCCTTGGGCATGTCGGGTTCTATCGGTGATTCATCAGAGATTTCTCCAAAATAGCCAACCCTCTTTGTAAGTTGCTTGAAAAAGATAACCCCTTTGTGTTTTCTAATGATTGCATGGTGGGTTTTGAGGAGCTGAAAAAGCGGCTAGTCAAGGCCCCGATAATTGTTGCCCCCGACTGGGAGCAACCGTTTGAACTCATGTGCGATGCCAGTGACTACGCAGTGGGAGCCGTGTTAGGACAACAAAAGGATAAGATAATGCACCCAATCTACTACACAAGTAGGACATTGGGTGGAGCTTAGCTGAACTACACGGTGACCGAAAAAGAGATGTTTGCATTAGTGTTCGCCTTTGACAAGTTTAGATCATACTTGATCGGGTCGAAGGTTATTGTGTACACTGATCATGCAGCCATCAGGTATTTGATTGAGAAGAAAGAATCCAAGTCGCGCCTAATTCGTTGGGTGTTGTTGTTGCAATAATTTGATCTAGAGATTCGTGACAGCAAGGGGACGGAGAACCAAGGCGCAGACCATCTGTCGCGACGTGAAGGTGCTAAAAATGCAGTGGAAGCAGAGGATATTCTGGAAACCTTTCCAGACGAGAAACTACTCGCCACGATCATGGAGGATGTGCCATGGTATGCAGACATTGAAAACTACCAAGCAAGTGGTATTGAGTCTTATGAACTCTCATTTTCCCAAAAGAAACGATTTTATCGTGATTGCCGCAATTATTATTGAGATGAACCTCACTTGTTTAGAATTTGTATTGATAACATGATCCAGAGGTGTGTCCCCGAGATAGAGCAATTTTTTGTTTTGCATGCTTGTCACGCATTAGCGTATGAAGGACATTTTGGAGGAGTTCGAACAGCTGCTAAGGTTCTAGAGGCCGGATTCTACTGGCCAACTGTGGTCAAAGATGCTCACCAATGGGTGAAGGTCTGTAATGAATGTTAAAGGACGGGAAACATATCCCGTGGTCATGATATGCCCATGAAACCGATACAAGAAGTGTAGGTGTTTGATGTTTGGGGGATTGATTTCATGGGGCCCTTTGTCAGTTCCTATGGCAATAAGTACATACTTGTTGCTGTAGACTATGTGTCCAAATGGGTGGAAGCTGCAGTGCTCCCCACCAATGATGCAAGAGTAGTGGTGGGCTTGAAGAAAAACATATTCACCCATTTTGGGATCCCAAGGGCCATTATCAGTGACGCAGGCACTCACTTCTGCAATCGTGTCTTCGAAAAGCTGCTAGCTAAGTATGATGTGCGCCACAAGGTGGCAACCCCTTATCACCCTCAGACGAGCTGGCAGCTTGAGATATCAAATCGAGAAATCAAGAGTGTGCTAACAAAAACAGTGAATGCCACAAGAACTGATTGGGCGAAAAAGCTTGATGACGCACTCTGGGCCTATAGAACTGCATTCAAAACACCAATTGGTATGTCACCATACATGTTGGTGTTTGGAAAATCCTGTCACCTGGCGGTAGAACTGGAACATCGAGCTTGGTGGACACTGAAACAATTGAACATGGATCTTGATGCTGCGGGCACTAGTCGAGTCACTGAGCTACATGAGTTGGAAGAATTCAGGTATCAAGCATTTGAAAGCACGAGGCTGTATAAAGAAAGAATGAAAAGGTTACACGACAAGAACATTGTGGACCGCAACTTCAAACCTGGAGATAAGGTACTGCTCTATAATTCAAGATTGAGATTATTTCCGGGTAAGCTCAAGTCCCGATGGTCTATACCATTTCGAGTGGTCGAAGTGTTTCCCTCTGGTGTTGTAGAGATTGCTACTGAAGATGGGTCCAACGCCTTCAAGGTTAATGGATAGAGATTAAAACCGTATGTGGGGATGGATGAGACCAAGGAGTTGTCTGTGGTGCATCTCTTTGAACCTCAGAGGTCGAGCGATCCTTAAATGCGCTCATTCTGCGTCGTGCCGCGACGTTAAACCAGGCGCTTCATGGGAGGAAACCCATTGATTTGTTGTAATTGTCGTGCCACGACATTAACTAAGGCGCTGGTTGGGAGGCAACCCAATATATAGTGTTTATAGTGTACGTACTAATATATGCAGGTATGCCCGGGAAGGGGTGAACACATGCCACCCAAGAAATAAGAACGAAAAGCTACAAAGTGTGCTGAAGCCTGGACTAGAGCGACCGCGCTATGCTCGCGCTAGTGGTCACGCTAATCCACTTTTGTTATGTCTCCCCGTCCTCGCAACTAGCGCGACCGCGCTATTCTCGCGCTAGTGGTTGCGCATGTCAACTTTTATTCTGCCTCGTGACCCCTGAACTAGCGCGCTCGCGCTAGTTCCGTCTCGACGCCAGGTAAGTTTTCGCTAATTTTTTATTTTTTTTATTTCTTTTCCTTTTATTTTTTTATCCCAACCACACAAATAACCTAAAACCCCCCTCTTCCCCCCCACGACCTCCCACCTCTCCCTCACACAATCGAACTCCCCCTCCCCGTAAACCCTCCCTCTTCTTCTTCTTCTTTTCATCTCCTACTCCTTACCCAAACTAAAGAATACCTGCACTTCTTCGTCTTCCTCTTCATAGTTCAAGAACTCACAAGACCAAGTTTTACTAAAACCACCTCCCCATATCTCTCTCTCTCTCTATCAGCTCTACATGTATGTATCTTCTACACTGATTTTCTTTTAATTTTGTAGTTTCCCTTTTCTTTTGTTAAAAATTGTAGCTTTTTCCTTTTTATTTAGTAGAGATACTTGATAGTGGTTGATTCGTACGGGTGGTTGATTATATATGAAGTGTGGTATGTTATGATTGTGTTTGGTGTACTTTGGAGTTATTGTGAAGGTGCTTGACATCCAATATTGAGTAATTTGGGGTTTAAAGTGAATAATGCCTACCACATGTTTGTGAAAATGCCCCATTAACGAGAATTAATGTGACCAATTGTAAGGTGAAGTCTGAGTAACCACAGCTGGGTCACCATGATGTGCTGAGCTAATAATGTGCCATTTGTAGGTACAATGCCCCCCGCAAGCGTCAAGACACCGGCTCCTCCTCGAGCCGACAAGTAGGTGCCCCCACCGGAAGGCCACGAAAATCAGTTGACACTAGGCCTTTCGACAGGAACAAGTTTGTCTCAACAAAGGCTCAGGACATGTTCGCAGCACAAGAAGATAAGTCAGTTATACCTGAGCGGGGCATGGATACCCAAGCCATCCGGATGAACTGTGTTAAAATGTATGATGAGTTAATGAGGCGTCGTCTGGATGTCTTCTTTGAGGAGCCCGATGAGGCCAATGCTATGATTGTCAGGGAATTCTATGCCAACGCCCCGGAGCACAAAAAATATGTTGTCACAGTGAGGATGAGGCAGGTTAATGCCTCGATGGAGGCCATCAAGACATTTTACAGTCTGCCACCACCAGTGGATGAGTACGCGGATGGCTATCAGACATATGGCAAAAGGTGGTCTACCTGGGATAGGTTCCTCCCAACCATCTGTCAATCGGGCGCAGCGATGAGGTGGTACAAGTACGGGAACAAATTCCACTCATCCGCCCTCAATTTTGAGGCCAAATGTTGGTTGTACCTAATCAATAATAGACTCTTGTCGTCCAAAAACATCTCGGAGGTGAACATTCCTCAAGGGTGTTTGATTTGGTGTTTCATTACGGGTTGCGCATTTGATGCGGCCCGGGTCATCCACGAGGAGATGTTTGTCCGCACCAAGGTTAAAAGGTATGGGTTCTTCTACCCATCTCGCGTCACTCGATTGTGCTCCGCGGCTGGGGTACCAGGCGACTTTGCAGTGGATGGCAGGGTGCCATCAGTGTACACCTTCAGAGCTGATAGGGTTACAACGGGTAAGGATGCGGTGGTGGGGGATAAGGACTTGGAAGGGCATGACTCTGATGAGGATGAGGCGGAGGAGGAGCCTCAAAATGAGGAGGAGGATATTGAGCACATGGAGGAGAAGCAGCTCGCTCAGGATCAAGCTGCGGATGTTGGAGGCCCATCTAGGGCCAGTCGGGGACAGAGATTGGATCACCTGAAGCAATATGCGGCCAGGTTGAGGACCTCAGTTACTGAACTGGGGTCAAGAGTTGATGATATGGCTGCCCAACAGGCAAAATCAGAGAAAAAGATCATGGGTTGGCTGCGTGCCATGGGTCGTGCTTATGGCGTGAACCCAGGATCTGTCTCCGACCAAGACTTAGTTTTCAGGGAAGTCCCCTTACCTTACTATGTTATTTTTATTGTCCATAAGGACATGTCCTCATTATAAGTGTGGGGTTGGGGAAGGATTCCCTGTTTATGTATGTTGTACACTTGTTAATTGTTTTCATTGATTTTCTTTTGACTTAGGATAATTGTAGTTGTTTTTCATTATTTTCTTTTAAGGTTGTTTTTTGTTTGTTTGTGACTGTAAATAGTGTATAATTAATTAAGTTGTCTTGGCCCGACGACGAATCCCTTCGACTGGGTTCTTGAGGGTCTAAGTCGACCAAAATAAAATAGTGGACTCTTCCTGATGATAGACTTCTTAGGCAGTTTTCTCGAGGGAATTTAGTCCAAAGAAAACACCAAAAAGATTTTTTTATTTTCTTTTTAGGTAGTGTAGTAACTCCCCCTTGGTTTTTCTTTTGACCACGATTCTTTTCCAAGGGTTTAGCTTGAACTGGGTATAGTTAGTTTTCTTTTTACGGTTTTTAGTTGTTAGGTTTCTTTTGGGCAAGGAGTTGAATTGCAAAATGCATCCCTTAGTGTGTTATACCCGAACACCAAAGACCCTAGGGTGTGACGCTTAGGCTCATTGGTTGACTCTTGTATAATGCCTTAATTTTGCATGTTGCAACCGACTTGAATGCTCAGTAGAGTGTCTTGATGAACCAATCTGGAGTGAATTATGTGCCACGTGTGTGTGAGGTATTTTGCATTGTATTCTATGTCCACAATTGATAACTAGAACTTGCCCTGTGTGTGTGTGCAAAGCGAAATAGTAGTTTGTTCAGTCTTAGAAGTGATATAGGCATTTCTTTGTTAAGCCAGACATAAATATGTATCCACGTGATTGCAATTAACCGTAGTTAACCCCTTTGAGCTTATAATCATGGTTCCTTGGCAACTATGTTACAAACCGTATCCAATTGTTTGAATAGCCTGTCTGTTTGAACCCTATGCCTCCCATGAGCACTTGAATTGTTAGCAAATATGTAAAAGTCAAAGTGTGGGGTGGTGGTTTGGTTTGTGGGGGAAATCAAAGAAATAGAATGAAAGGTGCAAAGTTGTGGGGAAAAAAATGCAAGATTAAACGCCACTTAAAAAAAAAAAGAGAAGAGGACAATGAATAAATGCAGTCCTTGATGAGTAGTGGCTTGATAAAATTGCACCTAAAAAGAGTTTGGGGTAAATATGAAGAAAAGTGTGGTTAAAGTTCTGGCCAAGCATAAGAATGAGCTGGAAGTTAAAGTAATTGTATTAAAAGTGTATAAGGAGGTTAGTCACTATATCTAAATATATCATACCCGTCCCTTAGCCTACATTACAACCAAATGAAGACCTAATTGATCTTACACTGAATGGGCTCGATTAGTAGAGTATTACACTACGGGCAAGCCAATGGTGTATCTTTGTGGAATATGAATGTTATTTCCGAGAGTGAGTGAATTCTTTCTACTTTAAGTTCCTGCTTGTTCTTAATATTAATCTTGTGGAACTACTCTCGTTCGTGTGATGTGAGGGCATAAGATTCATGAAGGAAAGGTAAGTTTTGACCTCTGTTTAGAGTATTTTGAGGAGGTAAGAGTATGGCATGGCATGAGAGAGTCGTCTCTTGAGGCTTAGATGTTACACGGCGAGATATAATGCTTGTACAATGTGTGTGGTGTGACACCGTGGTGTGACAATGGCTAGATAAAATGCTCCATATAATGATTTTGGACTTTGGCGTATGTTCGGCTTGGGTTTTTGATGACCCGGAAGCATTTCAGCGCCTGAAATGGAAATCAGGATTTCCTTATCTTTGAAATTTGGGTTGGAACGTGAATTTATGCTATCGAGGTCTGAATGGAATTCCGGGACCGGGAATAGTTCCGTATAGTCATTTATGACTTGTCAGTAAATTTTGAGGTCATTCCTAGTAGTATAGACCCGTCCGGCGCAATGATATGAAATCTAGAGTTCTTGAAGTCTTAAGTTTGAATTCAAGGGGGTTGGAGGGTGATTTCAAGTTCTAGTGATGTTTTGAGTGTTCCGTGAGCTCGAGCGAGTCCGTCATTTGATTTGGGATTTGTTGGTATATTTTTTCAGAGGCTCAGGTGGGCCCAGGGGCTTCCCGGACCCCGCACGGGGCCAAAAACCAGCAAAGTCCACTGCTTGTGTGGCTGCTTCTGGTGTGACCGCACCTGCGGTCCCAGCCTCGCAGGTGCGGAAAGCCCATAGACCCCTCTACCTCCGTAGGTGCGGACTTGTGCCAGCTGGTGCGAGTCCGCTTGTGCGGGAATCCTCTGCAGGTGCGAGTCCGCTGGTGCGGACTTCCCCTCGCAGGTGCGACCCCAGCTCCCAGGCCCAACCTCTACAGGTGCGGCCAATTCTTCGCTGGTGTGGGACCGCACCTGCGGTCCCAAAGTCGCAGGTGCGAGAATCCCTGTGGGCAGCCTATATTTAAGTTCCAAACACGGGTCTTCTTCATTTTTCAACCATTTTACCTCCATTAGAGAGTTCTAGGAGCATCAAGAACCTGCTCTTAACCCAAATTCAGTAGAGGTAAGTAAATTCTTTTCATTTATCTAGTTTCATACATGAATTAACAAAGCAATCAACTACTAATTTTTGGAAAAATCTAGGTTTTGGGTTGTAAATGGGATTTTTGGAAAATTAGTGAATTACCCCTTTTAGCCATTGAATTCCTAAATAAATTATGTAATTACGATCCTTACACTACGGGTAATTTAATCCTTCAAGAATTTTCAAAATCCAAACGTGTGGGCCCGGGGTCAAAATTTCGGAAATGGTCAAGAATGCTTAATTTTAGGATTTCTTGTTAATTCCTTCTTGAACCTTAAATTTATTCAATTATGCTATGTTTGGCTAGTTGTGAACCGTGAAGAGTAGTTTCAGAGTTTCGGGCGCATCTTTTGATACGGTCCTTGGTCTAAGGAGTGCTTTTATCGAGGTGAGTCTCCTTTCTAACCTCGTAAGAGGGAAATTGTCCCTCTAGGTAACCTTGTTTGCTATGTGATCTTGTTTGGGGGCTACGTACGCACCGAGTGATGAGAGTCTGTACATAGTGGCTATTACTGCTTCGTCCGGGTAGTTATGACACAACATGCTCATTGTTTTCCCCTGTTGTAGCATAGATATGACTTGTATACTTGTGTGATTGGTATTGTTGTCTTTGAGCGTTGTGACACTTGGCTTGATTTAAGTGTGATACGAGAATCACGAGATGGGATCGGGTCGTACGCCACGGAAGAGTGATGATTGATTGTATTATGGGATCGGGTCGTACGCCACGGCAGAGTGATGATTGATTACATTATGGGATCGGGTCGTACGCCACGGGAGAGTGATGATTGATTATATTATGGGATCGGTTCGTACGCCACGACAGAGTGATGATTGATTACATTATGGGATCGGGTCGTACGCCATGGCGAGATTGAGACTACCAGGGTGGGATTGGTCCGTACGCCACAGCGAGATTGAGACTACCAAGGTGGGATCGGGTCGTACACCACGATGAGATTGAGACTACCAGGGTGGGATCGGGCCGTACGCCACGGCGAGATTGAGTACCATATGGGAGCGGGTCGTACGCCACGGCGGGTACCAAACTTGTTTGATTTGAGACTGATATTTGATGTCGTTTGTTGATGTACTTGATTATTTGCTTTGCTTGCCTACATTTTTCTTTACATCCTGCTTACCTTACGACTGTTGGACCTTAGTGAGTATCGAGTCGACGTCTCTTCACTACTTCTTCGAGATTAGACGGGATACTCATTGGGTACATATTTAGATATATGTACTCATGCTGCACTTTCTTTCCTTTTTTGTACTTGACTATACAGGTCCGGAGGCTGGTCTATCTGATTTTTAGGCCGGTGCCAGATATTGATAGCGTGGTCATACTTCACGGTGAGCTACTTTCCTGGCGACTTCCTAGCAGCACCCTGGAGTTTCTTTTGTTATGCTCTCTTTCTATTTCATTCAGACTGAGACCCTGTATATGTTGTAGTCATTGTATATTCAGTAGTTTCCCGTGACACTAGTTCTTGGCACACACGCGGTATATATTTTTTTTTGGGTTTTTGGATGTATATCTATGTGCATGTTTTAATTCGGCCTTGTATCTACTATGATTTTACCTTCACTCAAGGCTAGTATCATGTTAGTTGTTATGAACTGGTAATCATTGACTTGTTGATCAAATGGGAAGGGTATCACTTAGTGAAAGTTATATCGGCTTGCCTAACCCCGCTGTTGGGCGCCATCGCGACCTGAATTAGGATTTGGGTCGTGACAACGTGGTATCAGAGCTCTAGGTTCACGCAGTCTCACGAGTCACTGGCAAACCCAGTAGAATCTTGCAGATCGGTACGGAGACGTCTGTACTTATCTTCAGGAGGCTACATGGTGTTAAGAAACTCCTTTTGTTCACATCCTATCGTGCAACCAATGATGTACTCAAACATGTTCTTCTATTCTCTCACAGATGGTGAGGACGCGTGCTTCACAGGTTCCTGACCCAGGGGAGGCTGCTACCCCCGCCGCTCGAGGCCGTGGTAGGGGCAGGGGTAGGGCTCCTGTTCGTAGGAGGGGGCGAGGGTGTCCCAGAGTTGTACCGGTTGCACCAATTGAGGACCCTTATGTTGAGGAGCAGGATGAGCTGCCTCCAGTAGCTCCACCACCAGCTGATTTTATGGCGGCGCCGGGCTTCCAGGAGGTCATGGGCCGTATGCTGAGGTTCATGGATACTATGTCACAGGCGGGTGTACTTCCATCAGATCCTGCTACTTCTTAGGCATGAGGGGGAGTTCGGACCCCTACCGCTCAGGCTACAGGACCAGCAGCAGCAGTACATTGTACTCTATATATTCCACCATAGATCGCGGTTCAGCCTGGAGTGGTAGCACCAGAGCCTAGGCCAGTTGCAGAGATAGACCAGCAAAAGATGTTGGGTAGATGGACCCAACTCTGCCCTCCAACCTTCGGGGGTGAGCTGGGAGAGGATGCACAGGATTTCATCGAGAGGTGCAGAGACAGACTGCACAACATGAGGATATTAGAGTCACATGGGGTAGATTTCACGACCTTCCAACTTGAGGGCAGAGCTCGCCGCTGGTGGCAGTCTTATGTACTCAGTAGACCAGCAGGGTCTCCACCAGTTACTTGGGAGCAGTTTATTCAGTTATTTTTGGACAGATACATTCCACCATCTGAGAGGGAGGAGCTTCGGGGTCAGTTTGAGAGGTTAGAGCAGGGGAAGATGTTTGTGTCGGATTATGAGGCCAGGTTCTCAGAGTTGTCTTGCCATGCTCTCATGATATTGCCCACAGATGCCGAGAGGGTTTGACGGTTTGTGGCAGGCTTACATCCGGGTATCAGGACTTCCATGGCCAGATAGGTAGAGATGGGTACCCTATATCAGCTTGTAGTCGAGATAGCTCGGCGTATCGAGGGTTACCTTGCGAGTAGTAGAGAGCAGGGTGAGCAGGGTCATCAAGACAAGAGGCCCAGGATCACAAGTGACTTCAGATGGGCTCCAGCTAGGACCAGGGGTCAGTACGGAGGTGTCCAGTTCAGCAGGCCTTCCTATTCAGCACCTCCAGTACCTCCTAGGGTTGTTCCAGTCAGGCCCCAGCTTAGCGCCATGCCAGAGCGCTCCTATCATCCTCCAGCCATCCAGAGTGCACCCAACAGTTATTCTAGTCATCAGAGATCCTCCAGTTCTTATCCCAGTGCCTTACCAGAGGATTCACACCGCTCTTCATCTATTTAGGGTTCCTCCTCTTTAGGTCAGCGAGTAGTAGTGTCAGGGGATTGCTTCGAGTGTGCGGTTCTGGGTCACGCATGGAGGTTTTGTCCCAGGTACCAGGGCAAGGCCGTGCAGCAGAGCCAGCAGCCTATGATTACAGCACCAGCAGCACGACCACCTAGGGGTGGAGGTCAGGTTGGCAAGGGTCGCCCTAGAGGGGGAGGCCAGTCCGGAGGGGGTCGTTCAGCTCCAGCTCGTCCTGGAGGAGCTTAGTCATCGGGTGCTTCAGCCAGATTCTATGTTATTCCAGCCAGGGCAGACGCAGTGGCATCAGATGCTGTGATTACAAGTATTATTTCGGTCTGTGGTAGAGAGGCTTCATTGCTATTTGATCTAGGGTCTACATATTCATATGTTTCAGCATTATTTGCCCATTCTCTTGATATTATTTGTGAGTCTTTGGGTTCTCCCTTGTATGTATCCACTCCTGTGGGCGACTCTGTGATAGTTGACGGGTCTACCGATCTTGTGTGATTACTTTCTGTGGGTTTGAGACCAAAGCCGACCTGTTGTTGCTTGAAATGGTTGATTTTGAGGTTATTTTGGGCATGGATTGGCTATCTCCTCATCATGATGTCTTGGACTGCCATGCCAAGACAGTTACATTAGCCATGCCCGAGTCGCCGAGGTTAAAGTGAAGGGGTTCTTCAGTTAGTGCCTTCAGCCGGGTCATTTCCTTCATCAAAGCTCGGCATATGGTCGAGATAGGGTGTTTGTCTTATCTTGCTTATGTGCGGGACACCACCGCCGAGTCTCCTACCATTGATTAAGTGCATGTTGTTCGAGAGTTTCCGGATGTGTTTCCTTCAGATCTTCCAGGTATGCCTCCAGATCGAGATATTGATTTCTGCATTGACTTGGCTCCAGATACGCAGCCTATTTCTATTCCTCCTTATCGTATGGCTCCTAAGGAGCTAAAAGAGCTGAAGGAGCAGCTTGAGGAGTTGTTGTCCAAGGGATTTATTAGGCCGAGTGTGTCGCCGTGGGGTGCTTCAGTCCTATTTGTGAAGAAGAAGGATGGGTTTATGCGGATGTGTATTGACTACCGCCAATTGAATAAAGTGACCATCAAGAACAAGTATCCTCGGCCGCGCATTGATGATTTGTTTGATCAGCTACAGGGTGCTCGTGTGTTCTCTAAGATTGATATGAGGTCAGGTTATCACCAGTTGAAGATTCGGTCTTCTGATGTCTCGAAGACTGCATTTCGCACCAGATATGGACACTATGAGTTCTTAGTGATGTCCTTTGGCTTGACTAATGCCCTAGCAACATTTATGGACTTGATGAATAGGGTATTCATGCCATATATCGACTCCTTCGTTATTGTTTTCATTGATGATATATTGATCTACTCCCAGAGCCTGGGAGAGCACAAGCAGCATTTGAGAGTTGTGCTTCAGACCTTGCGAGAACATAAGCTATATGCTAAGGTCTCCAAGTGTGAGTTTTGGTTAGAGTTTGTGGCATTTCTGGGGAATGTGGTGTCCGGTGAGGGTATCAAGGTTGATCCGCAGAAGATTGAGGCAGTTTAGAGTTGGCTACGTCCTACTTCAGCTTCAGAGATCAGTAGTTTTCTGGGTTTAGCAGGTTATTACCGTCGATTCGTGGAGGGATTCTCTTTTATTGCCGCTCCGTTAACTAGGTTGACTCAGAAGAATGCCCCATTTCAGTGGTCCGACGATTGTGAGGCGAGCTTTCAGAGGCTCAAATCAGCATTGACTTCAGCACCAATGTTATCATTGCCTTTTGAGTCTGGTGTATATACAGTGTATTGCGACGCTTCACGTGTCGGGTTGGGATGTGTGTTGATGCAGGATGGAAAGGTTATTGCTTATGCTTCGCAACAGCTGAAGGTTCATGAAAAGAATTACCCTGTGCATGATTTGAAGTTGGTGACGATTGTTCATGCTCTGAAGATATGGCGGCATTATTTGTACGGTGTGTCTTGTGAGGTCTATACCGACCACCGCAGCCTGCAGTACTTGCTTAAGCAGAGGGACCTTAATTTGAGGCAGCGGAGGTGGCTTGAGTTGTTGAAGGACTATGATCTCACTATTCTCTATCATCCGGGCAAGGCAAATGTAGTGGCGGATGCATTGAGCAGGCGGGCAGCTAGCATGGGTAGTTTGGCCTACATTTCAGTTGAGGAGAGGCCTTTAGCCTTGGACATTCAGTCCTTGGCCAATCGATTAGTGAGATTGGACCTTTCCGAGCCTCGTCGAGTTTTGGCTCATGTGGTTGATCAGTCTTCATTGTTGAGAGAGATCAAGGCTCGACAGTTTGATGATCCACGTCTAGCAGAGCTTCGGGATACGGTGGTCCAGGGCAGGGCCAAGGAGGTTACCTTTGGCGAGGATGGTGTTCTGCGGCTCCAGGGTCGATTGTGTGTTCCTGATATTGATGGCCTGAGGGAAAGGATTCTAGCAGAGGCGCACAGTTCTCGGTACTCTATTCACCTAGTAGCGACGAAGATGTATCGTGATTTGAGACAACACTACTGGTGGATGCGGATGAAGAAGGACATTGTTCAGTATGTGGCCAGGTGTCTTAATTGTCAGCAGGTTAAGTACGAGCATCAGCGGCCAGGAGGCTTGTTTTAGCAGATGCCCATTCCTCAATGGAAGTGGGAGCGTATCACTATGGACTTTGTAGTTGGGTTGCCTTGGACTTTGCGGAAGGTTGACGTGGTTTGGGTCATTGTGGACAGACTGACCAAATCGGCGCATTTCCTTCCTGTGGCTACTACTTATACTACAGAGAGGTTGTCTCAGATTTATCTTCGTGAGATAATCCGGTTGCATGGTGTGCCGGTGTCTATCATTTCAGATCGGGGTCCTCAGTTCACTTCGCACTTCTGGAGAGCTTTGCACAGCGAAATGGGTACTCAGATAGACCTTAGTTCAGCTTTTCACCATCATATTGATGGCCAGTCAGAGCGTACAGTTCAGATTCTGGAGGATATGCTCAGGGCTTGCGTGATTGATTTCGGGGGTCAATGGGACCAGTTCCTACCTTTGGCGGAGTTTGCATACAATAATTGTTATTAGTCCAGCATTGAGATGGCTCCATTTGAGGCTTTATATGGTCGGCGATGCCGTTCTCCGATTGGGTGGTTTGAGCCTGGTGAGGCCAAGTTATACGGTACAGATCTGGTCAGATATGCCTTGGAAAAGGTGAAGATTATTCAGGAGAGGCTCCGTACAACACGGTCTAGGCAGAAGAGCTACACAGACCAGCGGGCACGTGATGTATCATTCATGGAGGGAGATAAGGTTATGTTGAAGGTTTCGCCGATGAAGGGCATTATGAGATTCGGGAAGAAGGGCAAGCTGAGCCCCAGGTTTATAGGTCCTTTCGAGGTGTTGAAGCGGGTTGGAGAGGTTGCTTATGAGCTTGCCTTGCCTCCAGCCTTATCAGGAGTTCACCCAGTTTTTCATGTTTCCATGCTTCGGAGGTATCATGCCGACTTCTCGCACGTGGTTGATTACAACACTATTCGGTTAGATGAGAAGTTCGACTACGAGGAGGAGCCAGTGGCTATTGTTGATAGGCAGGACCGTCAGTTGAGGTCTAAGACAGTTTCTGTGGTTAAGGTCCAGTGAAGGGGCCAACCAATTGAGGAGGCGACTTGGGAGTCCGAGCAGGACATGCGGAGCAGATATCCACAGCTATTCAGCACTTCAGGTACGATTCTAGACCCGTTCGAGGATGAACGTTTGTTTAAGAGGGGGAGAATGTAACGACCCAGCCAGGCGTTTTGCGTATTAGGATCCCGTTTCCCTGAATGAAACCTTCCTTAGCAGTTATTCGTGCTTTATGACTCGCGGGAGCGGGTAATTCGGGATTTGGGAATGATTTGGATGGGTTAGGAACACTTGGTTCCTTAAGGTTGGCCTATTTGGCCAAGTTTGACTTCGGTCAACATTTCGAGCAAACGACCTCGGAATCGAGTTCAAACAGCTCCAGTAGCTCCGTATAATGATTTCGGACTTGGACGTATGTTCGGCTCGGGTTTCTGATGACCCAGAAGCATTTCGCGCCCGAAATGGAAATCAGGATTTCCTTATTTTTGAAATTTGGGTTGGGACGTGAATTTATTCTATCGAGGTCCGAATGGAATTCCATGACGGGTAATAGTTCCTTATAGTCATTTATGACTTGTCTGTAAAATTTGCGGTCATTCCGAGTAGTATAGACCCGTCCGGCGCAATGATGTGAAATCTAGAGTTCTTGAAGTCTTAAGTTTGAATTCAAGGGGTTTGGAGGGTGATTTCAAGTTCTAGTGATGTTTTGAGTGTTCCGTGAGCTCGAGCGAGTCCGTCATATGATTTGGGATTTGTTGGTATATTTTGTGGGAGGCTCGAGTGGGCCTAGGGGCTTCCCGGACCCCGCACGGGGCCAAAAACCAGCAAAATCAACTACTGGTGGGGCTGCTTCTGGTGTGACCGCACCTGCGGTCTACCAGTCGCAGGTGCGAGGCCGCACCTGCGGTCCCAGCCTCGCAGGTGCAGAAAGCCCATAGACCCATCTACCTCCGCAGGTGCGGACTTGTGCCTGCTGGTGCGAGTCCGCTGGTGCGGGAATCCTCTGCAGGTGCGAGTCCGCTGGTGCGGACTTCCCCTCGAAGGTGCGACCCCAGCTCCCAGGCCCAACCTCCTCAGGTGCAGCCAATTCTTCGCAGGTGCGGGACCGCACCTGCGGTCCCAAAGTCACAGGTGCGAGAATCCCTGTGGGCAACCTATATTTAAGTTCCAAACACGGGTCTTCTTCATTTTTCAACCATTTCACCTCCATTAGAGAGTTTTAGGAGCTTCAAAAACCTGCTCCTGATCCAAATTCAGTAGAGGTAAGTAAATTCTTTTCATTTATCTAGTTTCATACATGAATTAACAAAGAAATCAACTACTAATTCTTTGAAAAATCTAGGTTTTGGGTTGTAAATGGGATTTTTGGAAACTTAGTGAATTACCCCTTTTTAGCCATTGAATTCCTAAATTAATTAATTAATTACGATCCTTAGACTACGGGTAATTTAATCCTTCAAGAATTTTCGAAATCCAAACGTGTGTGCCCGGGGTCGAAATTCCGAAAATGGTCAAGAATGCTTAATTTTAGGATTTCTTATTAATTCTCCTTCTTGAACCTTAAATTGATTCAATTATGCTATGTTTGGCTAGTTGTGAACCGTCAAGAGTAGTTTCGGAGTTTCGGGCGCATATTTTGATCCGGTCCTTGGTCCGAGGAGTGCTTTTATCGAGGTGTCTCCTTTCTCACCTCGTAAGAGGGAAATTGTCCCTCTAGGTAACCTTGTTTGCTATGTGATCTTGTTTGGGGGCTACGTACGCACCGAGTGACGAGAGTCCGTACGTAGTGGCTATTACTGCTTCGTCCGGGTAGTTAGGACACAACATGTTCATTGTTTTCCCCTATTGTAGCATAAATATGACTTGTATAGTTGTGTGATTGGTATTGTTGTCTTTGAACGTTGTGACACTTGGCTTGATTTAAGTGTGATAAGAGAATCACGGGATGGATTGGGTCGTACGCCACGGCAGAGTGATGATTGATTGTATTATGGGATCGGGCCGTACGCCACGGCAGAGTGATGATTGATTACATTATGGGATCGGGCCGTACGCCACAGCAGAGTGATGATTGATTATATTATGGGATCGGGCCGTACGCCACGGCAGAGTGATGATTGATTACATTATGGGATCGGGTCGTACGCCACGGCGAGATTGAGACTACCAGGGTGGGATCGGGCCGTACGCCATGGCGAGATTGAGACTATCAGGGTGGGATCGGACCGTACGCCACGGCGATATTGAGACTACCAGGGTGAGATCGGGTCGTACGCCACGGCGAGATTGAGTACCATATGGGAGCGGGCCGTACGCCACGACGGGTACCAAACTTGTTTGATTTGAGACTAATATTTGATGTCGTTTGTTGATGTACTTGATTATTTGCTTTGCTTGCCTACAGTTTTCTTTACATCCTGCTTACCTTACGACTGTTAGACCTTAGTGAGTATCGAGTCGACCTCTCGTCACTACTTCTTCGAGATTAGACGGTATACTCACTGGGTACATATTTATATATATGTACTCATGCTGCACTTTCTTTCCTTTTATGTACTTGACTGTACAGGTCCGGAGGCTGGTTCATCTGATTTTCAGGCCGGTGCTAGATATTGATAGCGTGGTCATACTTCACGGTGAGCTGCTTTCCTGGCGACTTCCTAGCAGCACCATAGAGTTTCTTTTGTTATGCTCTCTGTCTATTTCATTCAGACTGAGACCCTGTATATGTTGTAGTCATTGTATATTCAGTAGTTTCCCGTGACACTAGTTCCTGGCACACACGCGGTATATATTTTTTTTGGGTTTTTTGGATGTATATCTATGTGCATGTTTTAATTCGGCCTTGTATCTACTATGATTTTACCTTCACTCAAGTCTAGTATTATGTTAGTTGTTATGAACTGGTAATCATTGACTTGTTGATCGAATGGGAAGGGTATCACTTAGTGAACGTTATATCGGCTTGCCTAACCCCGCTGTTGGGCGCCATCGCGACCTGAATTAGGATTTGGGTCGTGACATAGTTTATCATAATTACTTGAGAGAGATTTATGATATCCTGAGTGTTCATGATTGATAGAGATAATTAAGCCAAAACTATAGTAAATATACAAGAAGAGATTCCATCAACGGGGGAACCATAACCTTAGACCTTTATCGTAATTGTTTACACCTCAGTATTAGTTATCAGTTATTCTTTAGCTTTCGTATTTTCATTCAGCTGTAGTAGTAAAAATACCAGAAATTAATATTCATTACTTTTGGGAAATTGATTATTGAGAATCTAGTAGTCTAACAACAACAATTGATAGGTTAGTTCCCTATGGGATTCGACTCTGGGCTAAATACTTAGATTATATTTGCAACGCCCGCTTAGTCTTTTATTAGACATAGTTGAGCGTGACCAATGATCTTTTTATGGATTTTTCTCAAGTAATTAAAAGCACTAGGGCTATGACTTACTCCTAGGCGAGTGACTAATGGAGTCTAAAATCGAGGATAACCTTGTGAATTGTGGGTGAATGACATAACCGCATACTACGTTGCTTACCCAATACCTCTCGGTAAATTGGGTGACTTTGCCCGAATTGGCTTTCTCAAGCACAATTGGGTGTTCAAACAAATCAAATCAAATGTTTCAAGTAAGATGTATCTGTCTCTAGCATCCACCCTTTTACTGGGGCTATCAATCTCTTGAGCTCACCCCAATACCTTGTTAGCCTAATTACCTAGAGTTGGGTCATCTTTCTCAAGAGTAACCCTAGTCGTGAAGGCATGAAATAGTGTTTGCAACCACTAAATCTAAAAATTATGCATAAAATTAGACTAAAAATCAAACACCCAATCATAAATTCATCCTAAAAGACCCATTAGTTACCCACACTATGGTTGGGTTACAACCCTAGCTTAAGGGTCTAGCTACTCATAATTGAAGAAGAAACTAAGATAGATGATGAAATTGAACTCATAAATGCAAATTACAAAAAGGAAATCTAAGAAGTATTGTAAGAACTAAGCTAAAATTGCTCAAAATAGAATAAAACTACTATTCACGTGCTCACTCTAACAGCTGATGCCCTAAAAATGAGAAAAAGATGTATTTATACTAGGCTGAAAATACTGGACAAAATTGCCCCTACGGAGATTTCGCTCCCAGCGTAATTATGAGCACTGCGGCGGATTGGCTTCCCCTGCAGCGTAATAATGGCCGTTGCAGCGGTCTTGGACTTTGATTACTCTCTGATTCTCCATTTCGCTCCCAGCGGACTTTTGTAGCGCCGCAGCGGTAGCTGAAACACGGCAGCGAAAAAATGCTGCTGATCGCATTTTTGTGGAAACCCAACTTTGCTGGCTCTCTAAAGTTTGAAAAGCGCTCCCAACGAAATATTGAACGCTGCAACGGTGGAGAAACCGTTGGAGCAGAGAAGTAGCGCGGCTAGCGGTGGACAGTGCCTCAAAAGCATACTCTCTGAAGTTTGGCAACGGGGTAGCGATTGGAAATTCGCTGCAACAAAGTGACAACCGCTGCAGCGGAATTTTAGCGTGGATAACGCTTCTGCTGGGTACTAAGATAATGCAAGTTCTTGCTCCTTTTTTGAGTCTTTTTAGGTCAATGTTCACAATTCAACTCAATTCCTGCAATTTAAACAACTTGCATCAATGTGGGAGTATTTTAGTCAAATTTGCCTCAAAATCTAAGAAAACGGGAATAAATAATAGGCATAAATCACTAGTTATCAGGGCTATAATTCTCAAAACGACCGGCCGGGTCGTTACATATATGTATTAAAAATACTAAGTTTTACGTCCACATAGAATATTAGGTTTGGGCTTGGGAGAGCTTCTTGCAGATGCAACCCCCTGCTCGGCCGTTAGATCTAGATGCACCACCACCACTGCTACTACCCCATGCGAGGAGGTGGGTCGATAGGAGAGGTTTTGCCCGTGACGTCGAAGCTCGACATCACCTCCCACTCTACAGGGATATATTGGATCTCCCGGATGGTGATCACGTAAATATCTGACTTAGTACGTTTGTTAATATTTATTTGTCTTATGTTTACTTACTTAGATTAAAGTTCGTATGGAGGCCATATAGAAATGAGATCATTGCTAGCTTGCCAGAGTACTGCTCACGAGGTCGAGTTGTGTGGTTTTCTGAGGTCCCACTAATCTGCCTCGATATAGTGGAGCACCATCCGACGTGGCGAGTCTTGTGATAGTTTGACGTACCACAACATATAACCGCTCATCCCAGTTGGCATGCCACTCATTATGAGCGGGATGATCGTAGTCGAGTTGACAAGGCGTACTTGGCTTGGCTCGAGGCCCGAATAGAGAAATGGGGTGTGCGGCTTTTCACATTTCCGCTGGACCATCCACATGACGGTGTTGACGTTGACAAGTAAATGGCTTGGTATCATTGTGTTACTCGCACTCTGATTGGTAATCCTGATCATCGGGAGAGTCGCTTATATGTTCCATACGCCGGGAGGCACTAGGCACTAGTACATTATCTGGCTACTTACATATTATATGTGATTTACTTAATTTCTTTAATTAATATGTTAAATTTTATGTAGGTTGTGGGCTTACACCGTATTCACCACATGGGCCTAGAGATGCAACAACATATAGGCGATAGAGAAGCACTACTATTGCACCATTAGGGTCGTTAGGTTTCTGCAGTTGTTGCTGCACGAGCCAATGCACGGTTAGGTTTTGATGTTGCGTACATTCCGCTAGAGGATTACCATCATGGCGCAGACCTGTCCCCAACCCGTGGTAGAAGTGCTAGGCATGGACAGAGAGGACAAGGTGGTCAGCGTGGATGGGGTGATGAGGCACCTGTGGAGGGTGTTGCAGAGGGTTTGCCACGTGACCAGGGTGAGGCACACGCTGTTAGAGCGGATATGCCTGCATTCATGTAAATGTAGCGCATTTATATTATGTGTTACTTCTTATGCTAACACACATATGTTAAATTTAGTCGTTTCCCTTGTCACGACCCAAATTCTCAACCTTAGGGATCGTGATGATGCCTAACACTACACTTTCTAGGCAAGCCAATGTTAGAATTCGATTAGCTATTTCCCTTTGGAATATTTATTTAAACACATTAAGACAATTTAAAATAAATTAAATCTAATGATTTCCAACGAATAACGTCATAAATGAAATGATAAACGAATAAATAAACCGAGCCACGAACTAATTATATAACTATAAGACTACCCAGGGTCTGGTATCACAATTCACGAACTACCAAGAATGCTACAAATAATGGGCTGAAAGAAATAATATAACCGTTTCGAATATAATAAAAACAGTCTCTATAGAACTAAGAGAAGACTCCAGGAATCTGCGGACTCTTCTTTTCCGGGAAAAGAAGTTCACGACCCGTGGGACTTCTACCTCCACGTGGCATTGCTCCGTCAGGATTTCGCCCATTGCGGAAAATTCCCCATTGCTGCCTCCTGTAGGAGTCTGGGCCGTGTCTCAGCCCCAGTGTGGCTAATCATCCTCTCGGACCAGCTACTGATCATCGCCTTGGTAAGTTATTGCCTCACCAACTAGCTAATCAGACATAGGGTCTTAACAAGAGAATTCCTATCAATAATAAAGAAAACAAATAATAAAAGCCATATTCCACAAAAAATAAATTCTAGAAAGAAATAGGGAAAAAGAGAATTCAAGAGGCCCATAAGTATCAAAATAAAGATAAGACGACTGCGCCAACTTGATAATTTGGTATTATCGCCACAGAGAAGAGCTTTCGGATTTTTCAGAGAAGATGGGATCAGAACTTAATAAATTTAAAATTTTCTATTCCATATCCGACGGCAGATCTAACTCGTGTCTCCGAATTATGAATGCGGCTACTAAAATCTTCTAACGCTGGCCGGTACCTGGATGTGCACAAAATAGTGTAGAGTGTAGTATCAGTACAACCGACCTCATGTACTGAGTAAGTGTCGAGCTTAACCTCGATGAAGTAGTGACGAGGCTAGGACACGACAACCAACATAAACCTGTGCAGTTAATTAATATACGAACAAAGTAACAATAATAGAAGCTAAACAGAAATTGACGGGAAGGGGCAACATGATATGGGGGTATCAGAATAAGAAATCACAGTAGTAACTGAAATTAAACAATTAATGTACTTGATCCGATAACAGCAAATAATCATAGCAAAACAGAAAATACACGGCATCAATGGTTGCAAATGTCAAATAAATAGAATTTAACGGATTCGTAATTAAAAATCAATTGAATTCAAACTACATTATTTATTTATAATTTAATTAGCATAAGGATCCTAGCGCCAGTTACTCTAGGATGGCCAGCTCATTGATTTTCTAGAACTTATGACTAATGAAGGCATACCATCAAAAGTGCTGACCACACTCTTCCTGGTGCTTTCACCAATTTATCTAAAACCAGCTTATTCATGAAACATTAAAATAAAATAGGAAATATAGCTAATCTCGACGGCCATCATTAAAAAAACTTCTTCGAAATAATTTGTGAATGAAAACTTAGCAAGATATAATGTGTACGGTTTCATCATTCGTGCTTTATCACTTATCCTCATCATATGAATAATAGAAATGTGCACGGCATTATCTTTCGTGCTTTATTTCTCTTCCTCACCATAGGCGTCAATATAAATGTAAATGTGCACGATATCGCCCTTCGTGCTTTATCTCTCTTCCTCACCGTATGCATCAATATAAATGTAGATGTGCACGGCATCACCCTTCGTGCTTTATCTCTCTTCCTCATCGTATGAATAATAGAAACAATAACATCCCGGCAAGGAAATCAACGATAGAAACAATAACATCTTGTTAAGGGAATCAGCTATAACCAATCTCGTTTCAACAGTTAACTTCACAAAATAAGCCCAACTTGAGTCAACACTCAAAATGATCAATTACCAAGAAACTGTCATAAGTCTTGTTTAACATGGATAATCATTTATTTAAACATGAACGGTACATAATAAGAGTCACAACAGTCACAATATAAGACTCGCTTGCATGTTCGACACCAACGTATAGATACTCGTCACCACACCAATACGCCGTACTCAACACCAACACATAGCAAATAAGACGACAACACCTATTCCCTCAAGCTAAGGTTAGACCAAATACTTACCTCAATTCCACAGGTCACTCACTGCTCAATTATAGCTTTTCCTTTCGAATTCACCTCCAATACACTCGAATCTAATCATAATTAGCTTAATATCATTAATTAATGCTAAAGGAAGTAACTTTACTGAAAATTATGATTTTTCCTAAGTTTTCTATAATAAAAAAAAGTTAAAATTCGACCCGAGCCCTCTTGGTCCAAACTAAGGGTTCGGACCAAATTACGTTCACCCCCGAGATCAAATATGCAATTAGTTTCGAAATCCGACCCCAATTCGAGGTCAAAATTCGATTTTTACAAGATTCTCTAATTCTACCCAATCCCCCAATTTCTACCATGAAAATCCTTGATTTTTGATTGAAAAAGTGATGAAAAACATTAGGTAATTGAAAGAGAAGAGTTTAAGATTGTTTACCAACACTTTGGGGATGATCTTGGGTGAAGAAAATCACCTCTAGGCCTTGGTAATTCGAAAAATAAACTATCCAACGACTCTATATTTTTCCGTCTCGTCGGGTTTCCTCCTTTCTAGGTTGAAACAGTGATGTGCTCTTTTTCCTTTAATTTTTGTAAGTTCTCACGTTAAGACATAGTACACTAGTACTATATTTATGTTATCTATATTCTGATTTTGTAAAAGCTTTTTTCTTTTTTCTTTTTTGGGTTTTATTTTTCTTTTCTTACGTGAAGGTGTAAAATATTTCGTAGCCTATCCGAAACTCACCTGAGTACTCGGGCTCTAAACTAAACATGCACGCAAGTCTAAAACATCATACGGACTTGCTCGTGCGATCAAATCATAACTTCAAACTCATCATTTTTCTCAATAACAATTAACTTTCACTATTTCTCAACCGGACGTCCAAATCACGTCAAATAAACTCCGATTTTCACCAAATTTCACAGATAGTATTCAAATACTATAACAAATCTGTACCGGGCTCCGGAACCAAAATACGAGCGCGATACCAATGTTTCAAACATTAATTCTTTTAATTATTTCATTAATAATTCAGCAAAATAATATCTTTCAAAAATTGATTTCTAAAGCTTGGGACCTCGGAATTCATTTTCGGGCATACATCCAAGTCCCATATTTAATGCGGACTTTCCGGAATCGTCGGAACACAGATCCGGGTCCGTTTGCTCAAAATGTTGATTAAAGTCAACCATAATCAAATTTTAACTCTAGAAATTACTATTTCTCATATTTTCACATAAACGCTTTCCTGTTTCACACGCGGACTGCGCACATAAATCGAGATAGTTAAAATTAATCTTTTTATAGCTAATACGCCTAAAACAAAATCTAAATTCATAGAATAACCCCTTAGATCATCACATCCCTATCCGTGTATAGCGGCATTTATTTCATGCACTTTACATAGACTGGTTCGCTCCTTTTTTAACCACATATTTTGGTGGCTTGGGTTCAATTAGTTATTACTTTGTTTTCGGATTCCAATTCGATGAGTATATATGTTAAACAATAGGCATTGCGCCTATAGCTTAACTCAATGAATATATTTTTTAAAAGGTATACATATACTATACTAAAAGATATATATTTATATTAAAAATTATATTCAAGTTATAAAATAAAAATTTTAAAAAAAACATAAGCTTTTGAAATTAATGATTGTTGAGCTTATTTAACTAACTCAATAAACGAAGAGTTTTTATCTGTAGAACTGTTCAATCACCTCAATCAATATATTCGACTTAAAATTTATTTTAGTTTTATAATTTCACTACTTAAATTTCGTAAATTATCATATTCTTTTTACTTTTAGCAAGAACACGTAATTTCTCAAAGAATTAAGAGTTCTATTGATTTTTTTTGTGTGGAAAACTCATGTTCTTAAGTTCATTTTAGAAAATACAAACAAGATACGAAATTAGAATCTTGCCGTTACATTTTTACTAATATAAGTTTTTTGTTATGAAATAATAAAAGAAGAAGAACAATATTGCAGAGAAAGAGAGAGAGGAAATTCTTATTGAATTTTGGGATAAATTATAATGGAATAAGATTCTCTATTTAGGGGAAAGAGTGACTTAGTCACCAAGTAAAATCCCTAAACTCTCTCTAAAATATAGACATTCACCTTAAATAGAATTCTATTTATAACACTCCCCCTTGAATGTCTATTCAAGAAATAATGTGCCTCGTTAAAACCTTAACTAAAATAAAACCCAAAGGGAAAAAAGTTCTAGAAAAAGGAAAAAGAGTACACATATCTAACAATACGTTTTTTGGTTGCCTCGTTAAAAACCTTGCAAGGAAAACCCAGTGGGACAAAACTTTGCAAGGAAAAAAGAGTGCAACGCGTATTAACTCCCCCTGATGAGAGCATCAATTCACATCCTTGAGCCTTCGCATCACAATCTTGTGCACTAGCTTCTTGAAGGTTGACGTCACCAGAGATTTGATGAATAAAATAGCCATATTAACTCCAATGAATATGTTGCGCCTTGAAAATCCTCGCTATCACATTATCATGCTTATAGTTATAGCAAGATACATATGTGCACAAATAGCACTTATAACGTGGTACTTCATGACCAAAAATTGTATATGCTTTAAGTGATTTAAATCCTTCAAGGATTGTCATATAAGTCATATAATAGACTTTAATTAGATGCATATCAAGTTTTCATGTCATGCTAGACAAATAAGATATCGAAAACTGATTGCATATATCATTGACTTTATATTTTCAAGTGTTGGAATTGCAGGTCCAAATACTTGTCTTTCATATGAAACCAATTGTATTCGAATTGTGTCTCTTCTATTTGGCAAATATTTTTGTGTCAAAGATCCTCATCTATACTTAGCACTGTGATAGATGTCGTCGACGAACATATTATATCAGTTCCAATATTTTTTTTCATAAAGACATAACATATAGATCTCTTCATTAATATATTCAGGTATCTGAATCTCTCCTGAGATTTTATGAAGTGTTATGTCATGTGATCTTCTAGATCACTTGCCTCCTTTATTATGATCATTTTGATCATTTGCTCATCTTCTTTATCAAGAAGTTTATTTGAACCGATTAGTTTATACGCTTTAAGTGCACCATAGACTTTATCCTTCTAGGACGTAATAAGAGAATTTGCAATGAGAAATATACTGCAGATGAATTATCTTTTTATGAACTTCAAGTTCATATTATCTTTTCCAGGATCTAGATGTACAAATGATAATTCATTCCACGTAAAAAATTTCTCAACTGTTTATCATATCTCCCTCTCATGTTAGAAAAATTAACTTTCTTATTCAATTGTGGGAACCCATATACACCACACATCAATAATAATAAGATAAAATTATTTGGTTCCTGACCCTGAACCACTTGTGAGGGGAGAATGTAATATACTTTCGTATATCAAACGGGTATAGATAAATTTGTTCTCATAAGCAATTGATTAGCTATTAAGTGGATGCACTCAATAAATCATTTTGCTAAACCAATTGTGATGTAAACCAATTTATCAAGATGAACTATCTAGAATAGACAGTCTGAAAATTATGCTCTAAATTAAATTATTGAGCAAGTTACCTCGCAAACACTATGTTGCGGGTTAATAATAATCGCACATGTAACCATCTCATAGATGCATCTTATGTGGTATACATGGCAGGTGAATGAGCTCGTATTCACCTTTGATATTTTCAGCATTCATGGGATTCAATACCAATTTAGTTGGTCAATTAATTAATGAGAACAAGTAACATAGGAGAATTCGTAAAGAACTTTCTAGTTCTTTAATATTTACCCATGCAATATTTTATTGATAATCAATTTTATTTCTCCAAAATAGTATAATTATCTCTTCTAGAGCTTTTAATTAATTTTGTACTCCACTTATTCATCAACATCTATATGATGAATAAACTTTTAAGGAGAAAATTATACCATTATGGTCATGGTCAATATCATCATAGGCAAGATATGTTGCTTCTAGTACTTTTTCCATGTAATAATCGCATTGCCATAATATTTGGCTAATCGCAATAGGTACGTGATCAATGACCATTCATGCCATAATAATGAAATTATTTTTTTATTTCATCTCAAACCTCTTTCTAGAGGTGAGTGTGATTTATTCACTACCACTTGAACGTTCATATTCTTGCAATAATGAATATGTATCATAAATTAGATGTTATCACATTCACATCATGAATTGACCATAATCATCTATATGTGCTTTACAAAATCTCACGTCAAATCGATGATAAATATCACTTTCACAAAGTGAAGGATTATTTTGCGAATCCTTATCATTCTCATTATCACAATGATTACGATTATAATTTCGTCTACATCCATTGATACCTTCACGGTAATAATTTTATCTTATTTTAGACTTATCACATATTGCTATCACATTCTCTTAAGGGGAATGAGAATGAAGCAAATTCAATGGGACGAGTTTCCACTTATTTGCCCACAATCATACATGAATTTGATCATGACAAAGCATAGAAATTTTACCACTTCAGGTGGTTATAATTTCTTCCAAACTCTGTTAGAGTTATAATCAAAGTTTATTGTCTTTGCTTGCATTTAAAATCAAATTATAGAATTTCAAGAATTTAAAACAGAAAAATAAAGTAAAATACTTACCTTAAATCCCGAATTTAGTCATGAAGGAAGTTCATAGAATAATTGACTATCATTATGCTCAATGCCAAAGTTTCTACTCAATTGGTTAGAGTCTCGTGCTGATAACGTGTTATGAAACAATAAAAGAAGAAGAACAATATTGAAGAGAAACAGAGAGAGGAAATTCTTATTGAATTTTGGGATAAATTACAATAGAATAAGATTCTCTATTTATAGGGAAAGAGTGACTTAGCCACCAAATAAAATTCCTAAGATCTCTCTAAAATATATACATTCACCTTAAATAGAATTCTCTTTATAACATTTTCTTCTTTTGGAGGGATCTTTCATTTTTTGTCCAAGAATATAACTATACGCATTCGAATTCTGCATCCAGATTTTGTCTTTTTATAAAAATAAGAATTTATGTTTGTAATGGAATTACTTGTAATTGATGAATTCTGAATGAATTAGTTACTACTATTCTAGAATATGGTGAAAATATAGAATTCATGCACGCTTAGATTAAATTTTGAATTTATTTTTTCAACCAATTCTCACGACAGTCGTATTTTAATTCTTGTGTATTTTTAGTTAGTTCTCATAGTGTCAAGAAAAAATTTGTCTGAAGAAAATTTTACATAAATTTTTGCATGTTTATTGTTCTAAAAATATTCTTTATGATATTTTATTGTGTTGTGTTTATTTTTGAATTGCATAAAACATAATTATAAACGGCTTTCTGCCAATTATATCTTTAGGCTTTTTTACTATCTTTGTATTCACGTATAAAAGCAAAGGCTTTGATTTTACTTAGAATTTTACACTAATTTTTAATTATTAGGTTATTCCCTTAGAAATATTAGTTCAAGACTCATATTTATGAATAAGGGTTGGTGCTATTGTTAACAGGGTGTCACGACCCGAAATCCCACCTTCAGGCCGTGACTGCGTCTAACGTTGAACCCGCTAGACAAGCCAACGTACACAATTACATTCATATTAACACTGAAGTAACAGAAATAACTAGAACAATTTATATTCTTTTTAAGTGCGAAAGTAGATTCTTCTTAACTAAATAAAAATACCAATAATACATTCCATTAGCAATATCCCAGAACCTGGAGTCACTAACTCACGGACTGTCTACGAGATTACTAAATACAAGGTCTGAAGAAATAATACATAACTGTCTCAGAACTAAGAACAAAACAAGACAGAATATAAGGATAAGGGTAGAGGAGACGCCAAGGCCCACGAACGTCTGCGCGTCTACCTTGAAATCTCCGAAGTGGACTGAAGGATACTCCCTCTATCAGTGTCCACCGGGTCCGACTGCAGGATCTGCACAACATAAAGAAGTGCAGGTGTAGCATCAGTACAACCGACCCCATGTACTGAGCAAGTGCCGAGCCTAACCCCGGCCGAAGTAGTGGCGAGGCTAGGCACGACAACGATAACCTACCTGTACAGTTCTACCAAAAATATAGCAGGGAAGTAACAAATATTTAACAGATAAGCAAGTAATACGGGAACAAGTAAGGGGGCAACAAGTATGAAGCGAAATGAGATATTGACAACGATGAATAAACAGATAAATGAATGGCACGGCATCACCCTTCGTGCTTTTACTCTCTCATCCTCACGATGCAACAAGTAGATATATGAGATGAACGCAATAATAAATGAAATGAATGGCACGGCATCACCCTTCGTGCTTTTACTCTCTCATCCTCACGATGCAACAAGTAGATATATGAGATGAACGCAATAATAAATGAAATGAATGGCACGACATCACCCTTCGTTCTTTACTCTCTTCCTCACAGTGCAATAATGAATAAATGAAATGAATGGCACGGCATCACCCTTCGTTCTTTTACTCTCTTCCTCACATTGCAATAATAAACTAACTGAATGAATTATATGAATGAATGGCACGGCATCACCCTTCGTGCTTTACGCTCTGCCTCATATTGCAATAATAAATAAATGAATAATATGAATGAATGGCACGGCATCACCCTTCGTGCTTTACTCTCTTCCTCACCCAAGTAATATCAACAACAAATAACAACTTGGCAAGGAAATCAATTACCGAAATTTCGATTAATAACCACCCGACATGGGGAATAACAAACAAAATAAACACATTTTCCCGGCAAGGGTCTCAGCTATAACCAATTCCTTACGAGTTCATAACTTCCCAAAAGAACTACTTAATAGCACATTGATCATTGAGGTAATAACAAGTAATTAAGAAAAACGGACTCACGGGCATACTTGACACACAATGCACAGGTACTCGTCACCTCACCTATGCATTGAACATGATAACACACATAGCACATAGGGCACAATACCTATTCCCTCACCAGAGTTAGGCAAGACACTTACCTTGGTCCAAATATAGCAATTCAAGCTTCTAACACCGCCTTTCCTTTGGAATTCAACTCCGAAACAACGATATCTAGATAATATTAACTTAATAATATCAATAATGACTCATTAATACAATCTCATAGCCTAAATATACACTTCCTAGCATTCTTCCAAAAATACCAAATTTAGCCCCCAGGCCCACTCGGTCCAAACACGAGGATTGGACCAAAACCCGACTACCCATACCCCCCACGAGTTCAAATATATGATTTGTTTTGAAATACGACCCCAAATTGAGGTTGAATTACCCAAAATCCCATAAGCCCTAACTCTACCCAAAACCCTTAATTTCTACTTTGTTTTCATGACTTTAGGCCTAGATTCTAGTGATTATGGAAGGAAAGTGGAAGAAATTGGTGTTAGAAACTCTTACCCAAAAGGCTATGGAGGAGGAATTGGCTTGGAGGTCTTCAATGGGGGTGGGAGAAGAAGAGGAAGGCTGAAAATAAGAAAATCCCGTAAGGGGGGGTTCTGTTTTTGAGTAATTAAATAGCTGGGCAAAAATGGTCTATGCGATCGCGGGGGTGGAGATGCGATCGCATAGAGGAGTGGCTCTAGAGGACTACGATCACGGATTGAACAGTGCGACCGCACAGGATCTCTAAACCCCACACTATGCGACCGCGGAGTTAAGCGTGCGATCGCACAGGCCTATACACTGCCCCCCCCCCCAGCCTTCCTAATACACTGTGTGATCGCGGAGTGTGCTATCCAATCTCACAGTGTCTCTCAGCACAAGCTCTGCGATCGCGGAGCTAAATATGCGATCGCACTGAGTAACACATCAGACACCAGAAGTTAGCCAAAACACCAGATTTTCTACCTTTTTGCACTTCGTTACTTACCCGAAACTCACCCGAGCCCACGGGGCTCAAAACCAAAAATACACATGACTCCCAAATCATCCTACGGACTTGTTCAAGCCTTCAAATCACCAAAATATCATCAAAATCAATGAATTAAACCTCAAAACTCATAGAATTTCTTAAAATTTCATAAGGATCAATTATTCCGATTTTGATCCGAAACACGTCATATCAAGTCTGTTTTACACCAAATTTCACAAATAGCTCATATAACATATATTAAACCTGTTCCGGGCTCCGGAACCATAATACGGTCCCGGTAACGCGGTTTTCACATGAATATTCATTTTCCAAAAACTTTTATATTTTTCAGAAAACAATTTTCTTTAAAAATTCATTTCTCGGGCTTGGGACCTTGGAATTCGATTCCGAGCATACGCCCAAGTCCCATATTTTCCTACAGACCCTCCGGGGCCATCAAATCACAGATCCGGGTCCATTTACAAAAAATCTGTATTTAATTAATTATTGCAAATTCAACTTATTATCAAATTTTCCACATAAAGGCTGCCCGGCTACGCGCCCGGGATGCGCACGCATATCGAGGGGAGATTAACGGAGGCTTTCGAAGCCTCGGAACACAGATTTAGCTAAATTAGCTTAGGATGACCTTTTGGGTCATCACAACCTCCACCTTTAAAATAAACATTTGTCCTCGAACGGACCTAGAAAAATACCTGAGTCTGAGAAAAGATGGGGATAACGGCTCCGCATATCAGACTCGGACTCCCAAGTAGCTGCCTCAGCAGGCTGACCTCTCCACTAACGAACCTGCCTAGCTAATATAGCTACTGGCTCCTCCTCATAAGACAAATCCTGGTCCAACTAGTCACCACTGAAGTCAAGAACATGTGATGGATCCGCAATGTACCTCTTGAGCATAGATACATGAAACACTGGATGCACGCCTGATAAATGCGGTGGCAGGCAAGCCTGTAGGCCACCTCTCCTACCTTATCCAAAATCTCAAATGGACCAATGTACCTAGGGCTCAACTTGCCCTTCTTTCCGAACCTCATCACGCCCTTCATAGGCGAGACTCTAAGAAATACCTGGTCTCCTATCATAAAAGCCAAGTCTCGAACTCTGCATCCGCATAACTCTTTTTCCTGGACTGAGTTGTGCGAATTCTATCCTGAATAATTTTCACCTTGTCCAAGGCATGCTGGACTAACTCACAACCCAACAATCTAGCCTCTCCCGGATCAAACCATCCAACTGGAGACCGACACCGTCTACCATACAACACCTCATACGGAGCCATCTGAATGCTCGACTGATAGTTGTTGTTGTAGGCAAACTCAGCTAAAGGCAAGAACTGGTCCCATGAACCACCAAAATTAATGACGCAAGCCCGTAACATATCCTCCAAAATCTGAATAGTACGCTTGGACTATCCGTCTGTCTGAGGATGAAATGTTGTGCTCGAATCGATCTGTGTGACCAACTCTCGCTGAAATACTCTCTAGAAATGGGAGGTAAACTGAGTACCTCTGTCTGATATAATGGATGAGGGCATACCATGCAATCGAACAATCTCTCTCATATATATCTTTGCCAACTTCTCCGCTGAATATGAAACTGACAGCGGAATGAAGTGCGCTGACTTGGTCAGCCTATCCACAACAACCCAAACCGCATCAAACATCCTCTGAGTCCGTGGGAGCCCAACTACAAAGTCCATGGTGATACGCTCCCACTTCCACTCAAGAAGCTGAATCTGCTGCATCAAACCACCAGGTCTCTAGTGCTCATACTTAACCTGCTGACAGTTCAAGCACCGAGCTACACAAGCTACAATATCCTTCTTCATTCTAAGCCACCAATAATGCTGCCGCAAGTCCTGGTACATCTTTGCGGCGCCCGAATGAATGGAATACCGGGAACTATGGGCCTCCTGAAGTATCAACTCACGAATACCCTCAACATCATGTACACAAATACGGCCCTGCATCCGCAGGACTCCCTCATCATCAACCGTAACCTGCTTGGCACCTCCGTGCCGGACTGTATCTCTAAGAACACATAAATGACGATCATCATACTGCCTGGCCCGAATATGGTCATACAATGAAGAACGGGCCTCAGTATGGCCAAAACACTGCCAGTCTCAGAAACCTCCAATCTCACAAATCGGTTGGCTAAAGCTTGAACATCCAACGCAAGAGGTCGCTCTCTGACTGAAAAATAAGCTAGACTTCCCATACTGACTGACTTCCGACTCAAAGCATCGACCACCACATTGGCCTTCCCCGGATGATAAAGAATGGTAATATCATAATCCTTTAGCAACTCTAACCATCTTCTCTGCCTCATGTTCAACTCCTTCTGTCTTAATAGATACTGCAAGCTCTTATGGTCCGTGAACACCTCACATGGCACTCCGTACAGATAGTGCCTCCAAATCTTCAAAGCGAGAACAATAGCTGCAAGCTCCAAATCATGAACTGGATAGTTCTTCTCATGAATCTTCAACTGACGAGAAGCATAGGCTATAACCTTGTCGTCCTTCATCAACACTGCACCAAGCCCAACCCGTGAAGCATCACAATACACGATATACGGTCCTGAACCTGAGGGCAATACTAACACTGGTGCTGTGGTCAAGGTTGTTTTGAGCTTCTGAAAGCTCGCCTCACACTCATCAGACCACTTGAACTGAGCACTCTTATGAGTCAACCTGGTCATCGTGGCTGCGATAGATGAAAAGCCCTCCACAAATAGACGATAGTAACCTGCTAAGCCCAAGAAACTCCGAATCTCTGTAGCTGAAGTGGGCCTAGGCCAATCTCTAACTGCTGAAATCTTCTTGGGGTCTACCTGAATACCTTCTGATGAAACCACATGGCCTAGAAATGCAACTGAACTCAACAAAAACTCACACTTGGAGAATTTGGCATACAACTGACTATCCCTCAGAGTCTGGAGGACGACTCTAAGGTGCTGCTCATGCTCCTCTCGGTTGCAGGAGTATATCAATATATCATCATTGAAAACAATAACGAACGAGTCCAAATAAGTCCTGAACACTCGGTTCATCAACTCCATAAAAGCAGCGGGGGCATTTGTCAACCCAAATGACATAACCAGAAACTCATAATGCCCATAACGAGTACGAAATGCCGTCTTAGGAACATCAGACGCCCTAATTCTCAGCTGATGGTAACCAGATCTCAGGTCTATCTTGGAAACCACTGTAACACCCTGAAGCTGGTCAAATAGATCATCAATCCTCGACAAAGGATACTTGTTCTTAATGGTAACCTTATTCAACTGCCGGTAGTCAATACACATGCTCATCGAGCCATCTTTCTTCTTGACAAACAACACTGGAGCACCCCAAGGAGAAACACTAGGCCTAATGAAGCATTTATCCAACAAATCCTGCAACTGCTCCTTTAACTCCTTCAACTCTGGCGGGGCCATACGATACGGCGGAGTGGAAATAGGCTGAGTGCCCTCAGCTACCTCAATACAAAAGTCAATATCCCTGTCGGGTGGCATACCTGGCAGGTCAGCAGGGAATACCTCTGGAAACTCACGAACTACGGGCACAGACTCCAGGGAAGGAACCTCGGCACTAGAATCACAAACATAGGCAAGATAGGCCAAACAACCCTTCTCGACCATGCGCCGAGCCTTCATATAAGAAATAACTCTACCAGAAGAATGACTAGGAGTCCCTCTCCACTCTAAACGAGGTACTCCAGGAAAAGCTAAGGTCACTGTCTTGGCATGACAGTCCAGAATAGCATAATAGGGGGATAACCAATCCATCCCTAATACGTCAAAGTAAACCATATCAAGAAGCAAAAGATCAACCTGGGTCTCCAGACCACCAATAACTACCAAGCAAGCACGGTAGACTCGATCTACCACTATTGAATCACCCACCGACGTAGACATATGCACAACATTACTCAAGGAATCACGGGGCATGCTCTAATAAGGGCAAAATATGAAGACACATAGGAGAAAGTAGAACCCGGATCAAATAACACCGAAGCCTCTTGGCTGCAAAATAAACCGTACCTGTAATAACTGCGTCACAAGCCTCAACATTAGGACGGGCAGGAAAAGCATAGAACCGGGGCTGAGTCCCTCCAGTCTGAACATCTCTAGGCCTACCTGCAACGGGCTGACCTCTACCTCTCATGGACTGCCCTCCATCTCTATGAGTCTGATCTCCACCTCTAGCACCACGACCACCACCCCTAGCTGGCTGAGGGGGTGGGGGTGCACCAGCTGCGGAGACCATGGCGCGAGAACCCTGATATTGAGAACTACCAGAAACCCTGGGGAAATACCTCGCAATGTGCCCATGAAAATCTCAGGAATAACAAGGTCTCTGCTGATGTGGCTGATGACTCTGGAACTGGCCCTGACGACCCTGATAACCAGCGTCGTAGCTCTGAAGTGGTTGTGCATTGATAGGTGCTGGTGGTGCACTAATAGGGGCTGGCGGTGCACGGTGAGATACCTGAAGTGCTGACTGAAATGGTCGGGGTGGATGGCCTCTACTGAAAGAATCCCTGCCTCCAGATGAGGCTCCACTGAATCTACCAAAGTGACGGGGCCTCTTGTCATCCCCCTGACCACCTCCCTGTGACAGAATCATCTCGATCCTCCTGGCCACATCGGCCGCATCCTGGAATGAAATATCGGTACCTGACTCCCTGGCCATCTGGAGTCTGATGGGTTGAGCTAAGCCCTCAATAAATCTCCGCACTTTCTCACGATCAATGGGAAGTATTATAAGTGCATGCCTGGCTAGAGTGATGAACCTGGTCTCGTACTGAGTGACAGACATAGATCCCTACTGGAGGCGCTCAAACTGCCTCCGAAGATCCTCCCTATGAGTAACTGGAAGGAACTTCCCCTAAGAATAACTCGGAGAACTGAGCCCAAGTCAATGGTGCAGACCCAGCTGGTCTGGTCAGGCAATAGTCTCTCCACCAAGTCTTGGTTGCGCTAGATAACCGAAAAGTAGCAAAGTCAACTCCATTGGACTCCACTATGCCCATGTTTCGAAGAAACTCATGACAGTTGTCCAAATAATCCTGTGGATCCTCTGACGGTGCACCAGCAAAAGTAGTAGTGAATAACTTGGTGAACCGATCTAGTCTCCATAGAGCATCTGCTGACATAGCTGCACCCTCGGCTGCCGGTGCCACAATACCCGGCGGAGCTACTCCAGCTGTCTGAGATGCTGGAGTGTGAAACTGAGTGGCAACCTGCTCTTGGGTATGAATAACGGGAGTCTGGGTCCCTCCCCCAGCCTGAGATCCAGCTGGTGCAGTAGGAAGAAGACCGGCCTGAGCCACACTCTCCATAAGTCCCACCAAGCGGACTAGAGCGCCCTGAAGCACTGGGGTAGCAATAAACCCCTATGGGACCTGAGCTGGTCCAACTGGGACTGTCTGAGCAGGAACCTCACCGGCATAGTCTACCTGTGGGTCCTCAACTGGAGCTGCTGTTCTTGCTCTGCCTCGACCTCTAGCACGGCCTCGGCCTCGGCCCCTCGTAGGAGCTGCGATAGAAGGATCGGGCTGCTGATCGGTCGATGAGGAAGCACGCATTCTCTCCATCTACGAGAGAGTAATTAGACACTCAATTAGTATTTAGAATTCAATTGTCACGACAGATATAAAGAAATGTGGAGTTATCCTAACTTTGCAGCCTCTGGGGGTTAAATACAGACGTCTCCGTACCGATCCCTCAAACTCTACCAAGTTTGTCCGTGAGTTGTGAGACCTAAGCAACCTGGCTCTGATGCCAACTTGTCACGACCCGAAATCCCACCTTCAGGTCGTGACTGCGTCTAACGTTGAACCTGCTAGACAAGCCAACGTACACAATTACATTAACATATTAACACTGAAGTAACAAAAATAACTAGAACAGTTTATATTCTTTTTAAGTGCGAAAGTAGATACTTCTTAACTAAATAAAAATACCAATAATACATTCCATTATCAATATCCCAGAACCTGGAGTCACTAACTCACAGACTGTCTACGAGATTACTAAATACAAGGTCTGAAGAAATAATACATAACTGTCTCAGAACTAAGAACAAAACAAGACAGAATAGAAGGATAAGGGTAGAGGGGACGCCAAGGCCCACGAACGTCTGCGGGTCTACCTTGAAATCTCCGAAGTGGACTGAAGGATACTCCCTCTATCAGTGTCCACCGGGTCCAGCTGCAGGATCTGCACAACATAAAGAAGTGCAGGTGTAGCATCAGTACAACCGACCCCATGTACTGAGCAAGTGCCGAGCCTAACCCCGGCCGAAGTAGTGGCGAGGCTAGGCACGACAACGATAACCTAAATTGAGGTTGAATTACCCAAAATCCCATAAGCCATAACTCTACCCAAAACCCTTAATTTCTACTTTGTTTTCATGACTTTAGGCCTTGATTCTAGTGATTATGGAAGAAAAGTGGAAGAAAATTGGTGTTAGAAACTCTTACCCAAAAGTCTATGGAGGAGGAATTGGTTTGGAGGTCTTCAATGTGGTGGGAGAAGAAGAGGAAGGTTGAAAATAAGAAAATCCGGTAAGGGGGGTTCTGTTTTTGAGTAATTAAATAGCTGGGCAAAAATGGTCTATGCGATCGCGGGGGTGGAGATGCGATCGCATAGAGGAGTGGCTCTAGAGGACTACGATCGCGGATTGAACAGTGCGACCACACAGGATATCTAAACCCCACACTATGCGACCGCGGAGTTAAGCGTGCGATCGCACAGGCCTATACACTGCCCCCCCCCCCAGCCTTCCTAATACACTGTGTGATCGCGGAGTGTGCTATCCAATCTCACAGTGTCTCTCAGCACAAGCTCTGCGATCGCGGAGCTAAATATGCGATCGCACTGAGTAACACATCAGACACCAGAAGTTAGCCAAAACACCAGATTTTCTACCTTTTTGCACTTCGTTACTTACCCGAAACTCACCCGAGCCCACGGGGCTCAAAACCAAAAATACACATGACTCCCAAATCATCCTACGGACTTGTTCAAGCCTTCAAATCACCAAAATATCATCAAAATCAATGAATTAAACCTCAAAACTCATAGAATTTCTTAAAATTTCATAAGGATCAATTATTCCGATTTTGATCCGAAACACGTCATATCAAGTCCGTTTTACACCAAATTTCACAGATTGCTCACATAACATATATTAAACCTGTTCCGGGCTCAGGAACCATAATACGGGCCCGATAACGTGGTTTTCACATGAATATTCATTTTCCAAAAACCTTTATATTTTTCAGAAAATAATTTTCTTTAAAAATTCATTTCTCGGGCTTGGGACCTTGGAATTCGATTTCGGGCATACGCCCAAGTCCCATATTTTCCTACGGACCCTTCGGGTCCGTTAAATCACGGATCCGGGTTTGTTTACCAAAAATGTTGACCAAAGTCAACTGTATTCAATTAATTATTGCAAATTCAACTTATTATCAATTTTTTTACATAAAGGCTTCCCGGCTACGCGTCTGGGATGCGCACGCACATCAAAGTGAGATTAACAGAGGCTTTCGAGGCCTCGGAACACAAATTTAACTTAATTAACTTAGGATGACCTTTTGGGTCATCACACAGGGCTCTAACTTACTTGGTGCAAGTGATTGAATAGTTTTAAAATTTGAACACAATGAGGTCACTATAGAGTTGTAATTAATTTCAATAAAGAAGTGTCTAACGTTAAGGTGTTTACAAATTAAAAGGATCTTCTTGATGTGTATTTAAACAGTATTTAATTAATTTTAAAATCTTAAATATATGAATTTTTCATATGAAAGGTATTTTAGCTGTATTACATAATTTAAATAAGGAAAGGAGTTGTACAAGTTAAAATAAATTGATTTTAATTTCTCTAATATTAGGACTTTTTAAATAAAAAAATTAATGAATATTTTAATTGATTTTAAAGTCTTGAAAAATAGAATAATAATTAAATTTATAATTATATCCAATGTAAAATTTATTTTTAAAGGGCAAAAAAGACGAAGGACATTCCGTTAAGATTTTCGTGTGCAATTATTTAGTACTCCACTTCATTTGTATTATTTTAATATGTTTTAAGATATATATATATATATATATATATATATATATATAAAACATGGAATTTAGGAATAAAAATTGAAGAAATAAAGCAACAAAAGAAAAATAATGGAATGTGTAATGAAACAATAAAAGAAGAAATATAATATTGCAGAGAAAAAGGGAGAGGGAATTCTTATTGAACTTTTTGATGATTTACAATGGAATAGGACCCCTCTATTTATAGGGAAAGAGTGACTTATCTACCAAGTAAAATCTCTAATATCTCTCTAAAATATAGACATTCACCTTCAATGGAATTCTATTTATAACATTCCCCCTTGAATGTCCATTCAACAAATAATGTGCCTCGTTAATACCTTAACTAAAAATAAATAATGGAAAAAGTTCTAGTAAAGGAAAAAGAGTACACATATCTAAAAATACGCCTTTTGGTTGCCTCATTAACAACCTTGCAAGGAAAACACAGTGGGACAAAATCTCGTAAGGGAAAAAGAGTGCAACGCGTATTAATTCTCCCATATGAGAGCATCAATTCAATTTTCGCATCCCGATCTTGTGCACTAGCTTCTTGAAGGTTGACGTCACCAGAGATTTGATGAATAAATCATCCATATTAACTTCAATGAATATATTGCACCTTGAAAATGGTCGCTATCACATTATCATGCTTATAGAGAATTGATAATTCATTCCACGTAAATTTTTCTCAACTGTGTATCGTCTCTCCCCCTCATGTTAGGAAAAATAACTTTCTTCCTCAATTTTGGGAACCCATTTTTGTGAATTATGATGTTAATAAAAATATACACCGCACATCAATAATAATAATATGGAATTATTTAGTTCCTGACCCTGAACCACTTGGGAGGGGAGAATCTCGTGTATAACATATATCAAACTGATATAGATAATTTGTTCTCATAAGCAATAGTTTAGCTATTAAGGGGAAGGACTCAATAAATTGTTTTGCTAAACCAATTGATGTAAACCAACTTATCAAGATGAACTGTCTTGAATAAAAAATCTGGAATCATGCTCTAAATTAATATTGAGCAAGTTACCTCACAAACAATAGGTTGTGGGGTAATAATAATCGCACATGTAACCATCTCATAGATGCATCTTATGTGGTATACATGGCATGTGAATGAGACCATATTCACCTTTTCTATTTCCAGCATTCATGGTATTCAATCCCAATTTCAGTTGGTCTATTGATTAATGAGAACAAACAATATAAGAGAATTTGTAAAGAACTTTCTAGTTCTTTAATATTTACCTATGTGGATTCTCTTTTATTTTTCCACATCATACTTAAATTAATATGGCTAAATCAATTATGCCAACTGATTAAATTATAAATATTGATAAACTTCAGGTTTACACCATGACGTGTGCAATTATCAATAAAATCCAAGTTATTATGATATGGATTTTTATATCAATAAATATCCACTTTATTATGGTATTCTTTTATTTGTGTAGTAAAAACTGGAGAATAAAGCGGGTAGCTTTTCACACACACACACACACACACACACACACACACACACACATATATATATATATATTACCCCGTTACAAGTTGTAGTAATAGAATATATTAAATCTTTGCTTTATTTATAGGCTCAATATAACTAACCGCTTTCGCGAATACTTTAGAAACTCAATAAATTTCTTTGAGGCTTACTACGGCATTTTACCTTATTGATAATCAATTTTATTTCTCCAAAATAGTATAATTAGCTCTTCTAGAGGTTTCAATTAATTTTTTACTATCACATATTCATCATCCATATGGTGAATATCTCTTTCAAGGAGAAAGTTAGACCATTATGGTCATGGTTAAAATCATTATAGGTAAGATATATTTCTTCTATTAATTTTGCCCTGTAATAATCACATTGCCATAATACTTCGGCATAATCACGATAGGTACGTGATCAATGACCATTCACGCCATAATAATGACATTATTTTCTTATTTCATCTCAAACCTCCTTTTAGAGGTGAGTGTGGTATATTCACTACCACTAGCACATTCATATTATTCCAAGAATGAATATGTATTCAAAAATCAGATGTTGTCACATTCACATCATGAATGGACCATAATCATCTATATGTGCTTTACAAAATTCTATGTCAAGCGATGACAAAAATTACTTTCACAAGATGAGAGATTATTTTGAGAATTCTTATTATTCTCATTATCACAATGATGACGATTATAATTTCGTCTATTGCCACGTCCACATTCATTGATACCTTCACGGTAATGATTTTGTCTTTTTTCAGACTTATTACATATTGCTACCATATTCTCTTAATGGAACGAGAATGAAGCAAATTTAATGGGACGCGTTTCCACTTCTTTTCCCACAATTATACATGAAGTTGATCATGGAAAGGCATAGAAAATTTACCTCTTCGGGTGTCACGACCCGAAATCCCACCTTCGGGCCATGACTGCGTCTAACGTTGAACCCGCTAGACAAGCCAACGTTTGAAGTAAATAAACTCATTAACAACAAAAACGAATAGGATAACTAAAATACAACATAGCACTTTCGAAATGAAACCCATAAACAAATCCCAGAACTGGTGTCACATACTCACAGACTATCTAAGTGATTACTACAACGAAAGGTCTGAAAAAAGTACATAAGACTGTCTTAAAATACAAAGTAAGACAGAGCTGAAAATGGAAAGTAGGAGGTGACGTCAAGGCCCACGAACGTTTGCGGGTCTACCTCGAGTCTCCTGTGTGACTGAATGAGATGCTCTGATCGTCAGTGATCTCCGGGTCCGGCTGCGTAGTTTGCACAACATAAAGAAGTGCAGGTGTAGCATCAGTACAACCGACCCCATGTACTGAGTAAGTGTCGAGCCTAACCTCGGCGAAGTAGTGACGAGGCTAGGACCAACACTGCATATGTACCTGTGCAATTTTATATAATAGCAGGGGAAAAAATGGCAACAGAAATAAGCAAGTAAGACAGATACGGGGAGAACATGCTGGGGAGATAGGGTAACAGTACGCTAACACAGCAGTACAAGGTAATAAATGAAATGTAAAGGCAAGGCAGAAGTATAGCTTCTCAAGCATAATATGAACAGGAAGGGCACGGCATGTCCCCTCGTGCATAACCACACAGTCACTCGGCACGGAATATCCCCTCGTGCATATATAATAACACTTGGCACGGAATGTCCCCTCGTGCATAACCTCACAATCACTCGGCACGGAATGTCCCCTCGTGCATATATAATAACACTCGGCACAGAATGTCCCCTCGTGCATAACCTCACAATCGCTCGGCACGGAATGTCCCCTCGTGCATATATAACAACACTCAGTCAACACGGCATGTCCCCTCGTGCGACGAATAATAAAACACAAGGCAACAATAATATGAAATTCAACAACACGAAGTATCAAGTGCATAAAATTATTCAAATACAATTCCCTTTCCCCAGCAAGGAGAATTCATCAATTACAATATCAACAAATGCCCGACAAGGGTCTCAGCTATATCCAACCTCGCATCAGAAATACAATTTCGACAAGGTAAGCCTCAGCTGGAGAAAATAACTCAATAACTCTCCACGTCATGAAACAACATCAACTATAACTTTTAATTCATAATTTACTCATAGTGCGGGGAATATTAGGAACATAACAAAATTTCA
>ML278119.1:0-50693 GCA_005239495.1 Nicotiana undulata
TTTACATACCAGTGCAATTCTAATGTACTGACGTCCCTTTGCCCGGGGCCTGCATCTCATGTTGCAGGTAATGATTTACAGGTTGATGATTCATAGTTCTAGGATTCTCCTACCAGCTATTGGTGATCCCCAGTTCTTTCGGGGAATTATCATTACCATACGGTCTTCAGTATTTTCAGGCAGTCAGTGTTTTTAGTACTTCATTAGAGACTTCATAGACTATAGTAAGAATTAGACAGAGTCGCAGGCTTTTTCTATTAAGCTATGTTGGCTACAAATATGTTTCAGAACTGTATTAGTATTTCCGCACTTCGATTTATATCATCCAGACTTTCAGTATATCAGCATGTGTTAGTTTATCCTCCTCATTAAGTATGTTATGATATCACATGTTGATTCAGCCAGCCAGTTGGTTCGCTCGGTCACATGTAGTCATGCACCGAGTGTCGTGTTACGTCTAGGCTCTGGTTCGGGGCGTGACATTTTCAATCAAAAATCAAGGGTTTTCATGGTAGAAATTGAGGGGTTGGGTAGAATTAGAAAATTTTGTAAAATTGGAATTTTGACCTCAAATTGGGGTCGGATTTCGAAACTAACTACATATTTGGGCTCGGGGGTGAGTGGGTAAACGTAATTTGGTCCGAACCCCGAGTTTGGACCAAGCGGTCCTGGGGTCGGTTTTTAACTTTTTTGGAAAACCATTATTATGCATTAAAGTTAGTTACTTTAGTACTAATTAATAATATTGAACTAATTATGATTAGATTCGAGTGGGTTGGAGGTGAATTCGAAAGGTAAAGCTGTAATTGAGCAGTGAGTGGCCTGCGAGATTGAGGTAAGTGTTTGGTCTAACTTTGACTTGAGGGATTAGGAATCCCCGACTTAAATGCTATGTGAAATTGCATGTGTGTGGTGTATAGTTGAGGCGACGAGTACCTACGTGCCACCAAATTATCTGTTTAGCATGTTCCCTTTCCCGTTTCTAATTTATTATATTCTTGTCTTAATTGTTTCGTGATTATTGATGCTTCCATGTCTACTTGTTTTGTCTACTTGTTTCTGTTGGATATTGTTCACTTATTTGAAAGCATTAATTATTTCCTTAGCTTCATTGTGGTACATTAATGGTTGGACTGGTTTTCAGTGTTTCATGATACATTCCGGTTGATTTCGTTGTGTAGTAATAATGGTGAAGTTTCTTGATTGTACGACTTTTCGTTTACATTTGTTGAGGCATAAATATTGTGAAAGACTTTGATCTAAATTGTGAAACCTTTACTATAAATGGTGAAATGTGATTGTCTGGTGGGAGCGGGTTGCACGCCGCAACAAGAAGGAATAAGGGTGGACATGTGGGATGGGGTTGCATGCCACAACAAGGAGTAATAAGGGAGAATAATTATGTTGTTACTGGTTATATAATGGAAACTGAAAGACCCACTGTTTTATTTTGTTGTTCCCATATTCTACTTTTACCGTTATTTAAAAATGTAACTTGGAAATTTTCGTAAGGATTGGTTATAGCTGAGATCTGGAAAGATAGCTGAGTTACTTAATTATTTACTGTAAGATATTGTTTATTTAGTTTAGTATTTCCTTTTTGCTTTATTAAACAATGTATACATGTTATCATGTAAATGCCCCGCCGTGACCTCGTCACTACCTGGTCGAGGTTAGGCTCGGCACTTGCCAGTACATGGGGTCGGTTGTACTGATACTGCACTCTGCACTTCTTGTGCAGATCCAGGTTCCGTCCAGAGTTGATAGTTGAGCAATAGCTGATTATCCACACGGAGACACGATGCAAATCTGCTGGCGTTCGCAGATTCCTGGGTTTTCTCCCTATTATTTATCTACTATTTTATTTAATTCAAAACATATATATATATATATATATATATATATTCTTTCAGCCAAATACTTGTAGTATTCTTTAGTGGTTCGTGAATTGTGACTCCAAATCCTGGGTAGCTAGATATTAGTATTAGCGTCAAGTTTCGTTTAACACATTATTCTGGATTCATTTATTGAATGATATTAGACCTCGTATTATGTTTTAATTGTTTTAAATATTGAACCCTCTAACATTGGCTTGCCTAGCAAGTGTGGTGTTAGGCGCCATCACGATCCCGTGGGTTGGGAATTTGGTTCGTGACAAGGATCCTTGTCAATATTAATAAAAATTGAGCTCTACATTATATTAACAACATCGTCGACGATCATTTTGCATCGGTTCCATCATCACTCAATAAAGACATAACTTATCGAGATCTCATTATTTTCAGGTACTTGAGCCTCTCCCATGAGGTCTTATAAATTGTTATGTCATGGTGCTCTTATAAAGTAATTGCCTCCTTATTATGACCATCTTGAACATTTGCTCATCTCCTTCTTCATGGAGCTTTATCTTTGGAACCGATTTGTCTATTGTGAAAATATGGCACAGAGACAGTGTCAAGAAGATCGTATATTGATGATTAAAATTGTATACAAGGGTCCTATGTATTTATATAGTATTTCATCCTATCCTTTAGGCTATACTACATAGAATAGGACTCTCCTATGATAGCTAATACAAGGAGTCCTAATTCTTCTAAACTAGAATTAGGAGATTACATAGTTATCAGTTTGTTATGCTAAACATTATCTTCAACACTTCCCCTCAAGTTAGTGAGAGGAGACTTGAATACACCTAGCTTGTCTCAAAAAAACTGGAATTGGTCCTTGCCAAGAGCCTTCGTATGAACATCTGCTAGTTGGTCCTTGGACCTAACAAACTGAGTAATCAATTGTCCTTGTGCTACCTTCTCTCTGACAAAGTGGTAATATAGTTCTACATGCTTAGTTCTAGCATGCATTACTGGATTTGTAGTCATGTATAGATCACTTAAGTTGTCACAGAATAAGACATGAGCCGTCTTGATATACATTCCAATGTCTTGTAGAATGTAGCTTATCTAGGTAAGTTCAGCTGATGTTATTGCCAATGCTCTATACTCAGCTTCAGCACTTGACCTTGCAATAGTATTCTGCTTCCTTGATGACCACGAGACACAATTTGCACCAAGATATATATTGTATCCAGTAGTAGACCTCCTTGTAATGGTACACCCTGCACAATCTGCATCTGAGAATCCATACAACCTGAAAGAGGACTGTGATATGATTTTTAGTCCATGGTCGATGGTTCCTTTGACATACCTTAAGATTCTCTTTACTGCCTGAAGATGAATGCTGTTTGGATTTTGCATGAATTGACTTGGAAGATTAACAACATGAGTAATGTCTGGTCTTATGAGTGTGAGGTACTGCAAGCTTCCTACAATGCTTCTGTAAGCTGAGGGATCAACTGATTTGCCGACTGCTTCTTGTAGACCATGCTTCTGAGCTAGTGGAGTATGCATTGTTTTTGCATTTTACATATCCACTTTTCTAAGCAGATCATTTGCATATTTGCTTTGGTTCAAGTGGATTCCTCTAGGAAAATAGTTTACTTCAATATCTAAAAAGTAACTCGAGGGTCCAAGATCTTTCATAGCAAATTCATACCCCGGCTTTTGCACTACTTCCCCTATCTGCCTTGAGTTGCTACCTGTTACAATTATATCATCTACATATAACAAAAGTAATATTGTTCCCTCTGCATCATGAAGAGTAAATAGGGAGGAATCAGCTCTACTGCATTTGAAACCAAGATGAAGCAGAAATAGACTAAATCTCTCAAACCAAGCTCAGGGAACTTGTTTAAGACCATATAGTGCCCTTTTTAAGAGAAATACATGTTCAGGATATATTGGATCGGTGAAGCCTGGTGGTTGGGTCATATATACTTCTTCTTGTAGATGACCATGTAGAAAGGCATTTTAACATCTAGTTGCCTAATGGGCCAATGTAGAGTGACAACAACAGAGAGAATAACTCTTATAGTTGTAGCTTTAACTACTGGACTGAAGGCTTCTTCAAAGTCAATCCCTTCAAGTTGTGAGTACCCTTTAGAAACTAGCCTTGCTTTGTGTCTTTCTATTGATCCATATGGCTTCATCTTTGTTTTAAACACCCACTTAGATCCTACTACATTCATTTTTGGAGTTCTGGGGACTAGTATCCAAGTTGTATTTTGATGTAGAGCTACTAATTCTTCTTGCATAGCTTTAAGTCAGTGAGGAGAACTAAGAGCTTCTTTTATAATTTTAGGTTATTCTGGTTTTATTAGAATAACATCTAGGGAGGTATGAGTTATAGGAAGGGACTTAGCTTTGAACCTAGTGACCATTTTATGGCCTTAATCAGTGATCTCAGGTAGGGGTGTTCATGGTTCGGTTTGGATCAGTTTTTCCCTAAAAAGAAACCAAACCAAGTAAGTCGGTTCTTAAAATGTTGGAACCAAACCAAACCAATTAAGGCGGTTTTTTAGAGATTCGGGGTTTGTCGATTTTTATCAGTTTTTCGGTTATTTATCGGGTTTTTCTTAAATATGAGAATACACTACCAAACACATATTCCACTGCGACTAAATTTTCTAAGTAACACTAACAAACCAATTTTCTTTGAGAAATCTATCATTTACCATGATATATTGATGATATATGAATCAAATAGTGATGAATAATTTAAGTCAATTAAAAATCAATTATTTTTAACATGAAATAATTCTTGTACTTAGTAAAAGCAAACTATCAATCAAACTAGAATGTAAAGGCAAAAAATTAGATTGTAGTTATCGCAAAGAACTAGACTTATAATACAAATGACTAATATGTACCATAATATTTTAGAAACTTTATATAAAAATATACATATATATAGGTGTAATAATAAATTTAAATATCTACTTCTATAGTAGGTTTGGTTTTGAATTTCAAAAATCGATCAAAATTGGTTTGGTTTTGGTTTTGAATTTCAAAAATCGATCAAAATTGGTTTGGTTCGGGTTTTCTCGTTTATTTTTTGATTAAAACCAAAACCAAACCAATTTTGATCGATTTTTGAAATTCAAAACCAAAACCAAACCAAACCTAAAAAGTATCAGATTTTTTGATCGGTTTGGTTTGATTTTTCGGGTTTTTATGAACACCCCTAATCTCAAGTTCAACATGAACTATGTTTTCTGCTTCTGTTGGAGGTGCTTCAACCTGGTCATTGAATAAGTGTGAAAAGTCCACTTCTAGCTGCAATCCTCTAGGATCTGTTACTGTGTACTGCATAGGTGTTTCATTTGAGTGAGAGGCCTTTGAGTGCAATTCATTAGTATCTGAGTTATGTATGTCTGCAGAAGGATCAGCAACATGTGACCTCCACAATCTCATTCTGATCAGACTCAACAGCAACACTGTGATCAGCAGTTGGAGCAGTTGTTTGAGTAGTAACATCACCACTTTGATCAGCTACAATATTGTGATCAGCTCTCAACACAACACTTTGATCATTTGAGCCATTGGCTGCAACATCATCATAGTCATCTCCCAACACTTCCCATGCAGCAGTAGAGTCTGATGAACCAGACTCAACGTGTGATTTTGAGAAAAATTCAAAGAAGGTGGCCATATGACTAGAGTCATTTGGTACACTGTCAGTCTTATTTTCCTGCACATAGGGAAGTGTTAGTTCATAAAATACAACATGTCTTGACACAAAAACCTTCCTTGTGGTTGGATGATAGCACATATACCCTTTATGGAGACTGTTGTAACCAATGAACACACATGGATAGGACTTAGGTGAGAACTTGTGTTTTCCTTTGAGGTTAGGGAAGCACCTGCACCCAAACACTTCCAAACTGTTGTAATCAGGGTGTGAGCCATGCAATTTATGAAATGGTGTTTCCTTTTTAAGCACAGATGATGGCAATCTGTTTATCAGAAATAGTGTTGTGAGGAATGCTTCAGTTCATAAGTATAATGGTAACCTAGCATGTAATAGTAGTGTCAATCCAGTTTCTACTACATGTCTATGTTTCCTTTCTGCAATGCCATTTTGCTCAGGGGTGTGAGGACAGGAAATGTGTCTTACAATGCCACAATCTTCTAAATACTTAACAAATACTGAACTTGAAAATTCACCTCCACCATCACATTGAAAAACTTTGATACTCTTTGAATACTGTTTCTCAACCATTTTGTGGAATTTGACAAATGTTTCAAAGAAGTCAGATTTTCTTTTTAAAGGATACAACCAAGTATATCTACTATGATCATCAACAAATAAAGCATAGTATTTCATATGTTGGGAAGATTCAACAGGAGCAGGACCCCATAAGTCACAATGAATTTTCAATAGAGGTTCATTTTCAACTTTATTTCTCAATTTGAATGGTAGTTTACTACCTTTCCCAATGTGGAAACTAACACAAACCATAGGAGTTTTATTCCAACATGTGACATTTATAGACTTATTGTTACTAAGTACTTCTAAGGACCTAGAATTTGGATGCCCAAGTCTGGCATGCCAAATATCACTAGAGCCTTTCCTTGTCTGTGTTGCACTTAAAGCAAGCAGGTTGTCCACTTTCAAGCCATATATCTCTCCTCTTTTAGCACCCTTGGCCATAAGTTTTCATGTCCTCTTTTCCTTTACAACAAAAGATGATTCATCAAAATCAATAGAGCAGAAATTGTCTCTAGTAATCTTGATTACAGATAACATATTCTTTTTGAGTTTAGGAACTACTAGCACTTCACTCATTCTTAAACCAGAAATTGTTCCTTTTCCAACATGTGTAATATCCAGTTCTTGTTCATTTCCTACTACAAATTTATCATTTTCATTGTAAGGTTTAAGATTGGATAAGTTACCTGAATTGTTGGTCATGTGAGTGCTTGCTCCAGAATCCATACAATGACCATTATCTCCACCATTCTGATTGTTTACATTGAGTGTAGCAAGAGCCTGTGGCAAATCTTCTGTTCCTTGATAGGAGAAGTCCCATATGTAGAAGCACTTTATTGTAGTGTGATTGTTCCTGCCACATATCTGACATGTTGATGATCCTGTGGTTTCCTGTCCTTTAACAGCATTTCCAAAACCTTGAGTGTTCTGATGGTTGTTCTGTCTGGTAGGTCTGAAGCCTCTACCTCTTGAACTATAGTTCATGTTACCTCTTCTTCCTCTACCTCTGTTGTTGTATGTCCTTTGTGCTGCAAATGCCATATTGTGATTCACTTGTTGTCAATCATCTCTTTCATCCCCTCTGAGATCAAAACCTCTTAAAGAAGTGACCAACTGACTCAGAGTTGGATAAGGTGTTTTGCCAAGCATCACTGTCCTAAAGGTTTTGTATTTAGGACCCAAACCTCTAGCAAATTTTATTACCTTGATGTCATCATTGACAGGCTTGTGTATGGCAGCCAAGCCATCACAAATTCCTTTGAATTCTTTCAGATATTCATCAATGGTTCTACTGCCAATCTTGATGGTTTGAAGTTATTGCTTCAACTGGAACTCCTTATCCTTTGTTGCCTGCATATAGGTTTCTTCCAGGCATTCCCACATCTGTTTAGCAGTCATACATCCCACAATGAGATACATATTGTCTTCTGACATTGTCCCTGATATCCAACTCCTTAACAACACATCCTTTTCATCGCAATCAGCAGCAGTACTGTCTTTGTCAGTTGCCTTGCCACTATCTTTATCGTTGTTTTCACTGGTTCCTTCAACGATTATAATTTATGTCTTCCCTTCAATGAGATAGTTCAATCTCATCACTTGTATAAGTTGCATCATTTGTGTTCTTCATATCAAGTAGTTAGAGGGCTTCAACTTCACGGGGCATGAGGCAATGAGGTGATGAAGGGAGGCTGTTGAAAAGGTATTGGAAGCCATGTGAACCGAATTAATACTGTGTAGTAGGGACTGATTTTTTGGCAGCGGAATTTTGCTTCAAAGAAGCTCTGATACCATGTGAAAATATGGCACAGAGGCAGTGTCAAGAAGATCGTATATTGATGATTAAAATTGTATACAAGAGTCTTATGTATTTATATAGTATTTCATCCTATCTTTTAGGCTATACAACATAGAATAGGACTCTCCTAGGATAGCTAATACAAGGAGTCAGAATTAGGAGATTACATAGTTATCAGTTTGTTATGCTAAACATTATCTTCAACATCTATTCATAAACTATATCCATCATGGACGTTATTCCATTTGGAGCAATAGTAGTTGGAATATGACATTTAGTTTGCGTCAGCAAATGTGTCTGACAATATTTTGGAAATAAATTATCACTTGAACTTCAAGTTCATTTTTCTTGTACGAGGATCTAGATGTATTCATAATAATTCGTTCCACGTATCACTTTTTCATCTGCCCATTTCCTCCCCCCTAATGTTGGGATCACCAACACATTTCCCAACCTTCTTTGGGAACCCATCTTTGTGCGATGTGGTGGCATAATTAAATCATATAGCACAATCATATTTCTAGATGAAAGTTATTTGATTCCTGACCCTGAACCAATTATGATAGGGCATCATAACTTGTTGGCTAGATGTGTACAAGTGTTGTTGTATATTAAATAATACACCTCATACCAAATTTTTATTTGGAATTTTTGTTCTCATAACCAATGGTTTAGCTTAATTGGAGGCATACAGTTTCTGCTAGACCAACTTGTATTTAAACCAGCATTATCAAGATAAATTATCATAATTTTTATTTTGAAACTGTGCTCTAATAAATTGAGCAAGCAACTTTGCAAAAGCCAAACTGCAAGTTGATAACAAACGCACATGTGACCATAGAATAGATGCATCTATTAAAATATAATAGTAAACGGTCCACATGGCAGGTGATATATATATATATATATATATATATATATATATATATATCACCTTTTATACATTCCAAAAATCAGGGAATACAATCCCAACCCCACCTGGTATAGTAATCAATTTATCATGAGAACAAGTCGTACATGAGAATTCTCGAAGAATCTCCTAATTCCTCAATATATGCCAATGTGAATTCTCAATCATTTTTCGCATCATAATTGAACCGAGATGGCCGACCGGTCATGCCAACTTATATTTATTTCAGTAAACATCTAATTTACTATAGCATGTGATTCTATCACCATGCTTATACATGTGTAGTACAAATAAAAGAAAAATTGGGTAACCTTTCATATTACCCGGTATGATTATAGTAATATGAAGATATTCAATCTTTCTTTCATTTATAGTCTCAAATGCCAATTATTTTGGTTAATATATTTGAAACTAAAAAAGTTTCTTTAAGACTTACTACAATATAAATGTTAAGAACAATTTCATTCATCCGGATAGTAATAAATTAATTCTTCCAAGATCTTTTGTCACACCATTCATATGGTGAATGTCTCCTTCACGGAGAAAATTATATCATAATAATTGCCATGGTCAAAATTATCATAATCAAAATCATTTCTTGCTTTAAATTTACCTTTAATAACTTTTTATAAGGCATGACAATATATTTTTGGCGTACCATGTGTACGCGACCAATGACATATCCATGTAACCACACAATAATATGCATTATCTTTTTTTCTCTCAAACCTCCCTAGATGTGAGTTGTAGTATTTATCCAGCCATGCATAAGCACATTCTTATGCATAATTTTTATCACATATATATTTCAACATTACTTTCAGGAATGAGCATGCATTTACAAAGCATATCACAAGTCACATTCTCTTCAGGTGGACTATAATCATATGGACGTGCTTTATTATTTTCATACCACATTGATGGCAAACATCACATTCACATTTTGAAGTAATATTTTGAGAACCCTTATTGTTCTCCTTTTTTACAATTACTATAATGATGACTATTATTATTTTGGTCTTTGGCACACCCACGTTTATTGGTCAAGCACATGTCTTCATTTAGACTTATTATGCATCGCTATCATATTCATTTTAAGAATGGAGCAAATTAAATGGGACATGCTTCGTGCTTTTTTCATAAAAAATACATTATTTTTATTAGTCATCATTATATTGTCAGTACGGTGCATTGGGACTCAAACCTAATGTCTTACCATATAAAGTCATATTATGCCATAATGTGTTGGGACTCAAACCCAACGTCTTATCATCTTAGTGCATCAGAACTTTAACTCGATGTCTTACCTTCGTGGTTGTGTTGGGACTTATGTCTCGTCTTACCCTTAACTAATGCATAATAAGCCAAAGCATGTTAGATTTCAAAGGATTCGAGTCTTAATCAATACGGCTTTATCAACAACTAGTTGCGTTGCCCTTTCAAGAACACACAAAATTATTGATCCTCCAATACTTATCCAAAGTACACTTTGCCCTATTCCTTTCTTTTACAATATTGCTAACACAATGTAAAATGCCTTCATACTGCTTTGTTGAACCCTGCACGTAATATAAATAGACAAAAGCAGGTGTCATGTTTTCAATAATGAATAAGAGAAGTGTAGTTAGAGGGATGACACCACTTTCCAATTCGAACGAAACCATCTTATTTTTCTGCACAGATGAAACTGTATTATCATGTGACACAAAAATTGTACCAAATCCAAATCTTAACATGAGTTAAATACGGAGTTCATGTATAATCCGAAAACGATACTCCCAATTCAATAAGAAGCAAACTAAATATTGATATGGCATACGGAAATGTCAAGTTTTCATTGGCTCAACCAATTGATTAAAGATTGTCAGCTCTTTATACTTCCATCATGAAATGTGTTATCTTCTAAGTTGGTTAAAGCCTCGTGCTAATAACGTGTTAAGAAACTTAGCTCAAAGTAATAATATAAAACAAGAAAATAGACAAGAATGTAGGAAGAAAGAGTGGAGAGATTCTTATTTCTTCCATGTATTCAAGTATGTACAATATCACTTCTCATCCTCTATTTATAATATTACATAGAGGTATACAAAAGAATACCATAAACATGACACTAAGTATTTGAGATCATGTCGGAAGATCATGGGGGAGATTATGAAGGTATGAGAGTTACAACTATAAGTATTGGAGTAGTGAAGTTTTGGAGATAATGGAGAAGAGTAGTGGCTGTTATAGGAGTTACAGATAACCACCATAATCTAATGTTTCATAATACCTAAGCTTTTTTAGCTTCTGTTTGGTCATATATTTTGGCTACTTTTTCTCAAATTTTTTTGAGTTCATGTAATATGATCTGTTTTTGAAAAAAAATTAAAAAAAATTCAAGTTCCCAAAAACTGCCAGTTTTGATGTCAAATTTTTGGGTAACAATTGTTTTTCCACCCACGAAACTTCCAAGTATTTTTTCAAATAAAATGCATATCCAAACACAAATTCAACTTTCAAATTATTTTAAAACAATTTCAAAAACTTTTGTTTTCAAGTTTCAATCAAATTTATATCCAAACGCTTAGTCTCCGAAAAAATGTTTAGTCTGATTGTATTGGACTTTTTTTAAAAGCGAATCGTTTTGGCTTTGATTATTTCCACGAGCTATACCCAAAGCATTTCCACCTGAAAAGCTTCTGAGGTACATAGTACAACAAGAGCAGTGTAGTTAAGTGTAAACCAAAAGAAAACGGGGAAACAATTGCTTCGGCTGACGCCCGAACTGTATATGTTCTGACAGGAAGAATTAACCTATATATAGTCACTCACTCAATCACCTAAATTAAAAACAATCGATTAAAGTATAACATATATCTAATTTATGTATTAGATATGTATAATGATGTATAATTAATGTACCGGCTATTTTGGGTAACGATCTCTCCTGACAGAACACATAATGTGTGCCGACACAAGAAATTAATGTGATGTTCTTTGAGACACAGTAAGCAAAAAATGAGCATAAAGAACTGAACATACCCCTTATTCCTATTATATATAAGGTAATTAAACAAGACTGAATATTAATTCTAATGCTTTATGACGTAATTTGAAAATTTTGCTTAATTCAAAAATGGTTATTTTCTTAATTTTAAAATTGTAAGGGGCATAATGTATAAATAGCACCATCATCATCTCTCAAAGGGCCCCTGCAAGAAAAGCTGATAGAAGGGAAGGGCTTGCATCAGAGGAGAATGTACAAGATAGTGAATGACAAACAGAGTGCTATCTAGGGGAGAAAAAGAAAAGGTTACCCTGAAATGCAGGTATTTCACTGTACATAATGATTTGTGGAAGCCGGTTTACAATTTATACAAAAAAGGTTCAGAAGCTACACAAAATGTTAAGCCCCAATTTGGTTTTATGATACATGTTTGTCCGCCGCAAGACGAACCTTATTCAAGGACTCCTTAAATGCCTGCCAAGCAACCATATAATGATCTTGAGAAGTCATCCCTTCGTCAACTACTTGCATGGCCCGTTTGTGCAAATGGTCAAACCGTTGAACAGGGCTACTAATATCTATGTTGCTCGAGCCAAGTTCTGGTGCATACAAGCGTTTAAAATCCTTTCTCCATCGGGTCAAGATATAATGATTTGGGATCTCCTCTATACTATTGTAGTTGAGCACAGATAAAGCATGTCGGCATAGATAACCTTTAAAGTTGAAACAACTGCAGATGCATCGGACTTCCACCCCCATTTTATCATAAGTAACTTCAAAATCTCTTGCATCCCCCGTGTCTCCCTGAGTCCCTCGTTCTTTAACAATATATGTAATGATCGGTCCATTGGCGTGAATTTGTGCTATGCCTGAACAGTTAGACGTCAACGCCATCTCATCTTGGAACTTCAAGAATATTTCTTTAGTATACAATTTAGATAGCTGTAACTCATAATTGCACCTTGTTCTCAAGACGGGGCTAAATTCTCTCGACTCAAAATCACAATGAACTTCCTTCTGATGCATTTTTTGCAGTACAAAATCATATATATCAAAAAATTCTTTCAAATTTGTTTGTTTATGTACATATCCATCAAAGAAGGGGCTCATGAACTCACCAGGCTGATCAATAGATATTCCGGCGAAAAATGTATCTTTCATATAAATAGGAGCCCATCGTTCTCGATCCTCATACAAACTTTGAAGCCATCCATAGCCCCTAAATCCGAATTGATGGACCATCTCCTCCCACGCAACTTCAAATTCATCAACTTTAAGAGAGTTATACACCGTATTATACAGTACCCCACGGAATACTTCAGATTCCCCCGCCTGCCCTACGGTATTGAAAATGCTGCCCAAAATAATAGACAAATTAAGCCGATGTTGAGCCCGAGGAAAAACCTCAGATATTGCATTTTGCAAGGCCATGCACCGATCTGTGATGATAGTTTGTGGAGGGCGTCCTGACATACACGATAGCCATGCTCTCAGTAACCAAACATATGCCTCAAAACTTTCATCAGCAAGCAAACCACAGCCCAGCAAAAGAGTCTGCTTATGGTGGTTTAGTCCAAAGAATGCTAGAAGTGGGATGTCATATTTTTCTGACAAGCATGTTGTGTCAACCACAACCACATCACCAAAATGAGCATATGCCGCTCTGGATCTGGGATCAATCCAAAACACATTCTTTAGATACCCTTCATCATTCAAATCCATAATGTAGAAAAAATTGGGCTTCGTAAGCTGCACCCTACAAAAGAAGTTGTATATGACTTGGGTATCACCTTCTTTGAGTTTTAAACGTGTGGAACCATCAGTTTGCCCGCTGAATGCTCTTTCATCTGAGCTTCCATACCCTAGAGTCTCAACAGCAGGAGTTCTATACAACTTAATTGTTCGCACTTCCACATCAACTGCTGACTCTAACTTCCTTTTAACCCCTGCATCCATCTTTTTGTGTGACTTGGAGTTTTGCACCCTTTCAGGATCAAAGAGATGGTTATGTTCAAGCTTAACTTCATCCACCCTCCATCTACTGGACTCCACCAATCTCAACCTTATCATTGCCAAGCAACCTGTCCTGGTTTCTTTTCTTCGACTATTTGCTTCTTTCATTGTCTTGAAACCCTCACAATTGCAACAGAGAACAGCACCACGCTTCTCTTTGCTGTTACGTTTTGTCCATGAAGACTTCACCCTGATGGCAAAACCAAGTTCCTTAGCATAGCAGTTGTAATAATTATAAGCATCTTCATAAGATTCAAATTCCATGCCGACAACCGGTGGAGGATAAAACTTCCCCGGGGATGAACCAGTGTGATCATCAATAATTGTTGTATCGCCACCTCCAAGGCCATTGCTGTGAAACTCAAGCAACTGGTGACTATTGTCCCTTGGGTCACTGCTTTCAAAATCAAGCACATGCTCACAGCTTTTCTCAGCTTCATGGCTTTCAAATTCAAGATTTTGCCCAGTAGTAGCTTCAAGCTCATCGGCTTCAACATTCAGCACTTGGTCACCATTGCACGTAATATCAAAGGCTTCCTCACTGTCAACCTCATTATCACTTCCCTCATCCTCAGGAAGCTGTTCACTGGTTCCCAAACCTTCCTCCATCTGAAGCCTTCCAGTAGAGCAAGATGAATGGGAAAAGGTCAGCAGCGATTAGATACATGTATCGAGAACTCTAGCCAACTTTTCACGTGGAACAGATCCCTTCCTTCATTAACGACTTGAAAGATAGAACTTTTGCGTTTCAATGAGCCTACATTCTTTCTTCATAACATCTAAGATGTCATAGGCGAAGCTAAGATCTTACACTTCTCATAGGATCCTTCTCTCCTGTGAAGCATAATCTAGCTAGGAAGGTGACTGCAGCGTCTCTTGCTTCCCTAAACGGCCATCTTACAACTCATAATTGCGTCCTTTGTTCTAAGCAGCTGGAATCACCTGTCAGGAAAATGAAAAATAAATAAATTAAAACAAACAAATCCAGCTCACTAAACGAAGGTGTGCATCCAACTCAAGATACATGTAGAAGAAAGTTGGTCAAGAGTAAAAAAGTAATAAAGAGAGAAAGAAGATAAAATGTTCAAGTGTCAAGTAATTTTCACCATTTAGTTTAAGCAAGCAAGCTTCCATGTAAAGCACCCTATTATCTTTGCACCTCTATATTATTGAATATAAACTATATTAAAAATTAGCGAATTCCAAATTATTTGTGATATTAGATAGTAAACGTCCTCCACTTCCGACCAAGAGGTTGTGAGTTCGAGTCACCCAAGAGCAAGGTGGGAAGTTCTTGGAGGGAAGGATGCCGAGGGTCTATTGGAAACAGTCTCTCTAACCTAGGGTAGGGGTAAGGCCCCACTTGTGGGATTATACTGGGTTGTTGTTGTTGTTGTTGTTGTGTTAGATACTAAACGCAACAAAATTTATGAGCAATACATCAACAAAAAGGAGTTTTTTAATGAAAATCAACAAAAAGCAGATTACAGTGTTATTATGTTAGAAGTACATGGTAAACCTTGAAACTCAGGATTTTATTCAACAAATGACTATTCACTGTGGCTTGATAGGTACTGTATATCTTATTAGCTCATAAATTCTTCCTTATTTATAGCGTGAGAAAATAGTAAAGCAGCACTGATCAATTTACTGGATCTTTAGTTTTAAATGCTGTTAGTTTATCACTGAACACAAATTAGACCTTTAGGGCACATTCATTTGTGGAACCAGATTAAGCGTGATTCACCCTCCTCCCTAAATGCTTCAGTATCCCAATAAGTAATGCTAAACTAAGCAAAAATCATCTTTTTCCCTTTAACTGATCAATATTTTACCCAGAAGATTCAACGAATATTATTTAGTTTTAAAAAAAGCTGGTTTTTTAAACATTAATAGGTTTCATCTCGGAAATACAGTCAACCACAATCGTAGAGAGTAGAGGCAACCAAATTTACTTATTCCATGACGACAATAACCAGGAAAGAAAAAAAAAATCTTTATAGCTAGAATTGAAGGGGAAAACGGGGAAAAAGAGAAAGAAATATAATGAACTGATTGACATCGGCGTACAGAAAATTGGGATGAGAAATTGGAGAATGGAGACTGTGGAACGAGATATTCCACTATTTTGGACTCACCTTTGCCCAGAAGAAAGGATGAACTTGCCGGGAAAAAGAGCAATAACGCCGGCGGAGAACCCAATTGGCAGCGGCAGCAGCGGCGAGGGACTGATACAGGCTTCGACTGGAATGATTAAAGCCAGAGTTCTTTTATTAAAATTCTTTTCTTATTTCTGGCGAAATTAAAGCCGCTTCGCACCTATCTATTTCTCAATAGGGGCAAAAATGTCATTTCGATCATAGTTAAGTTTTAGCAAAGTGGAGGAATTTTATATATAAAAAAATAGGCCAAGGGTTGACCAAATAAAAATAAGTAATGGGATAGCATTATAGCAATAACTAATTTTAAAAAAAAATAAAAAAAAAATAAGGCAAATTAAAAATAAAACCATAGAAAACAAGTTTAAGTGAAGCATGTACCAATCCTGCAGAAAATTACTTTACGCAGTGTTTTTATTTTTCACATAGTTGCTCCACTTGTATTTTCCTTCGAGGAAATGGGTAATATATGCACGAGTTTTAGACTAATCTTTACATTTATGAAAATATTAATATGTCATGTGATCATGCCCAAAATGAATTATGTATCATTAAACTTGTGACCTTTTGTTGTATTAAGTACTTCTTAATTGTTTCATAATCACCGATGAAATTATTTTGTAAACGGTTTTTTTTTATACATTTGGGAATTACGCTCCATAATAATCAAATGATTCAATAAACAAACTAGCATATGGATCTTTATGTTAGCCAAAACAATGCTCTCGTTGAGAAGATGATCAAGAAAATGTGATTTTATTGCATGCTATAAAGTCAGAGGCGGATGTAGTGTACTACCTACGGGTTTAACTGAACTCATAACTTTTGACGTTGAGTAGAAATTTGTACGTAAAAATTTATTAAATTTACAAAAGTAGTAGATATGAACCCATAACTTTAAAATATAATGGGTTCAATATTAAAAACCTTTAAAATTGAACTCATAAAGTTTAAATCCTGAATCCGCCTCTGTATAAAGTCATGAACTAACGTTAGAGGAACATCTTGCTCTTTTTTATTTCCTTCCTTAAAATTATGGAATGCTTAATTTTTGTAAGATGAGAACATGTTACATGTCGAAGGATAAAAAAAATGTTACATATTGTTCATGTTTAGATGAAGTGTGAATCAAATGTAGTAATTTCACTCCAAACACTAAAATTTATGATACATTTACAATTCTCATCCATAAACTTTTTTTCTTAATTACATGTATAGTTAAAGAGAGTGTTGATGCATTCACTGTCAAAATTTCCTATCTGCAGTGCTTTGGCTTATTTTTTCGGTTTTCACTCGGTATTCGATATCTACTTTAAAGTCCGATTTTTGTGTCGAAAAATCCCACCTTTAGAGTAAAAATTTTCCTACCAAAGACGACCACATTCTTAAAGCTCGAACTCAAACCTTCTAATTTAGAATTTGAGAAGTAGATATATATATATATATATATATATATATATATATATATATATATATACTACTCCAACACAAATCTTTGGTGGTATTTTACACTATTTCATGCATTATAGAACTTGCAAGCCCAAGTAGAAGAATGTACAAATTGAGGACTACCAAATAAAATTTAGGGTTTACCTACAATTTTTGCTTGAAGTTATAATGTTAGTTACTTGAATTGAAGAGACAATTTTGGTTAAATTTAAAGTTTTTCAAAATTTGACGAGCGCAAAACACAACAAGAAATTAATATTTGCTAGTCAAAGATTTTGTCTCAACAGGATTTGGATTTATACAATGTTCAAATAATTCCTAGCTTGTTTGCTATTCAGGATGATCAACACTTGATTTGGAATGGTTACAAACTACAAAAAGTAAATCAAATGATAATTGATTGCGAAAACTAGAGATTAGCAGAATTGGTTTGTTATCGGTGTGAGAAATAAGGGCCATGACATGATAAGTGCAAGATTGTTATCCTGGAATTGACACTGTTAAATTTCACTCTTAATGTTCTACTAATTCTCTCGAATTCAACAAGTTATTATTCTATTATTCTGATTCAGGTTCCTCTCTCGATTAAACCTAAACAGTTCAAATAAGCTAATATGAAGTGCGGTGAAACTTGCAAGAATCTGTTGGTAAGAATGGTCTAAGAGAAACTTCTCGCTAATATTTCTCAATATTAATTCAAAAGGTTGATCACAAAGCTCTTTCGATTACTTTAAAGAAGTACCAAAATAAATTAAGGCATTCATTGCAACTATATTCAAAAATTTGCTCCTCTTTCGACTAAACACGATAATGAATAAAATCACAACTAAAGTTAAAGCTCCTCCAATAAATTCAAACAATCAAACAATAATCAATTCCATAGTTAACAATTAAGTCACCAAATCATGTCAAACCCTAAGGTAAACTTCCATAATCACAAAGGAAGTCATCACAAATAAGTTTAAAATATAGAAAACATTAATCCAACATTACAATCCAAACTCGCGTATTGAATTGGGGGAGAAGTGATGAATTCTTGTGTCTTGACGCCTCCAATGCTCTCTAATAGTTCCTTAGTTCAAAAATCCTTTCAAAAACGTGTTTATAATGTATTTATACCAAGTAGGAACGAACCCATACGAAACTACCTTCTCTGAGCCGAAGTTGGGAAAAGTTGGGCACTATTTTTTTGTACTAGCGCGCTGGCCCGTACGACACCTCATGCACCGCACACATGGAGGTTTTCAGAGAGCTAATTATTTTCACTCTTCACAAATTTTGCACCAGCGCCCTGCGGCGCGATAGTGCATTTATCTCAGAGTAGGATTTTTTCTTAATTTTTGACATTCAAACTTGGTCCTCGACTTCCGAACGCGATCCCGATTTAATCTCTTGGGTTTTTACTCATACTTCAAAGCTCTCAATCATCCAACTTAGCTACAAAATTGCTCCTTACGCGAAATCACCTCCTCGAAAGCATAATACATGTAATAAGCACAACGTACTAGCAATTAGGCTCAAATACAATCAAAATATAGTAATTAGAGTGCAAAATGTGATTAAAACATGCATTCCTAGTCTACCATCAAAATCCTAAAATTTTGTGAGCGAAAATTATTATTTTAATTGAAATATTCCTCAAAGCAATTGTTCGACTTTGAGATATCTTGAAATAATTGACAAACTTTTAAAAGCAATTATAAAAGTATAGGAGTATTGTTAAGAAACTAAGCTCAAATTAACAATATAGAACAAGAATAACAAGCTAAGAGATATAGAGAGAAAGAGATGAGAAATTCTTATTTCTTTTATGTATTTAAGTGTGTCAATATCACTACATCCTCTATTTATAGTATTACATAAAGGTATACAAAAGAATGTCATAAACATAACATTGAACATTTGAGATCATGGAGGAAGATCATGGGAGGTTATGGAGTTATGAGAGTTATAACCATAATGGTAAGAAGTAGTGGAAGGTTAATGGAGAAGATTAGTGGGTGTTATTCATTTAAGAGTTATGGACTTCCACTATAATATAATGTTTCATAACACTCCCCCTTGGATGTCCATATATAATGAGCCTCGTTAAAACCTTACTAGGAAAAAACTCTGTGGGAAAAAAACTCTAGTGTAGAAAAAAGAGTACGCATATCTAGTAGTACACATTGCTTGCTGCCTCAATAAAAACCTTATCAGGAAAACCCAGTGGGATAAAACCTTGTCTAAGGAAAAAAGAGTGTAGCGCATGTTATACTCCCCCTGACAAAAATATCACTTGATATTTCGGAGATGATGAATTCAAATCTAATATAACAACTTCTCAAATGCTGAGGTCGGCAATGCCTTGTGAAGAAGTTTGCCAAATTATCACTTGAACAAATTTGTTGAACATCAATCATGTCTGAATAGAACTTTGGGGAAATACGTTTTATTTTGTCTCCTTCGATAGTCCTTCTCTGAATTGAGCTATGCATGCAGTATCATCTTCAATGTAATTGGAATCTTGTTGAATATCATAATATGGCAGTACCCTCACAGCAAAATAGATTATATGAACACCGAACCATGCCCTGCATTTATATAACCAACATAGCCTTGACAATATTTGTTAGAATAAACAACTCTATACTAAGGACTTCTTTTGCAATATAACACTAATAGTATTTTAATATCTCCACATAGTAGTACAACTATATCTCACTAGCATATTGTTATACGCATGGTTCTATCAAGATACAGCAGTGCACCAATTGCACTAGACACAAAAATAAATCATGTATATCATGATTGGTCTAATCCACATAAGGATTTGATGTAGCTTTATTTAATAAGTTTCTTGGTAACCTTAATATGCTTCAAAATAATTTAAATCCTTCAAGGATTATCATTATATGCATATTTAATGTATTGTCAAAATTAAAACCTGAAAATGATTTCATCCACCACAAGAGAACATATCTCCATACAACTAATGTCAGGATGTTTTTACGAAAAATCTTGTGCCACAAGTCGTCTTTATTTCTAACGACTTGATTTTTCATTCACTTTCAAGTGTTGGGAGTTGGTACTACCCGTCCAACATAACATTTTTCAGGTGACGTCAATTTTCATTGTGCATTTTTCATTTGGTCAATTATTTATCTGTCCAAATTTCGTGACACATTTGAGCTCAAGATGCTCATCAATATTATTAATATTGAGAGCTATGTTATATCAACAATATCATCGATGATCATTTTACATCGATTACACTAAAGACATAACTTATCGATATCTCATTATTTTCAGGTACATGAGCCTCTCCCATGAGGTCTTATAAAGTGTTATGTCATGGTGCTCTTATACAACGCTTGCCTCCTTATTATTACCATCTTTACCATTTTCTCCTCTCCTCTTCGTGGAGTTTTATCTTTGAAACTGATTAGTCTATTACGCTCCATGTGTGTCATATACCACATCCATCATGGACTTTATTCTATTTGGAGCATTAGCGGCTGAAATATGACATTTAGCTTTGGGTCAGCAAATGCGCCTCGCAATATTTTGCAAATGAAGTATCACTTGAACTTCAAGCTCACATTTTCTTGTACGAAGATCTAGATGTACTTATAATAATTCATTCCACGTATCACTTTTCAGCTGCCCATTTTCTCCCCTTATTGTTGGGATCACCAACAAATTTTCCAACCTTTTCTTGTACGAGGATCTAGATGTACTTATAATAATTCATTCCACGTATCACTTTTCAACTGCCCATTTTCTCCCCCTATTATTGGGATCACCAACACATTTTCCAACATTCTTTGGGAATCCATCTTTGTGCATTGTGGTGGGATAATTAAGTCATATAGCACATCCATATTTCTAGATGAAAGTTATTTGGTTCCTGACTCTAAACCAATTGTGACTGGGAGAATTTTTTTCATAACTTGTTGGCTTGATACGTACAAGTGTTGTTGCATATTAAATAATACACCTCATACCAAATTTCTATTTGTGAGTTTTGTTCTCATAACCAATGGTATAGCTATAATTGGAGGCATACAATTTTTGCTAAACCAACTTGGATTTAAACCAGTATTATCAAGATAAATCATCACAATTTATATTCTGGAACTGTGTTCTAGTAATTTGAGCAATCAACCTTGCAAAACCCAAATTAAGTTGATAACAAACGCACATGTGACCATACAATATATGCATCTATTAAAATCATATAATAGTAAATAGTCCACATGGAAGGTGACTGGACCCATAAATATATCACCTTTTACTCCTTCCAGAAATCAAGGGATTCAATCCCAACCTTAGGTGGTATATCATGAAAATAAGCAGCACAAGAGAATTCTCGAAGAATCTTCTATTTATTCAATATATGCCAATGTGAATTCTCAATTAATTTTCGCACCATAATTGAACCGGGATGGACAACCGGTCATGCCAACTAATATTTGTTTCAGTAAGCCTCTAGTTTACTTGTGGCATGCGATTGCATTATCGTGCTTATACTTGTGTAGTACAAATAAAAGGAAAGTTGGGTAACCTTTTATATTTATCCGATATGATTATAGTAATATGGAGATATTCAGTCTTCCTTTCATTTATAATCTCAACATGCCAACCATTGGGCTTATACATAAAACTCAAAAAGTTTCTTTTGAGACTTACTACAATATCAATGTCATGAACAATATCATTCATTCAGGTAGTAACAAATTAGTTCGTTCGGAGCTCTTAATTGATTTTGCACTACAAGATCTTTTGTCACATCATTTATATGGTAAATGTCTCTTTCACGGAGAAAATCATATCATAATAAATTGTCATGGTCAAAGTCATCATAAGCAAAATCACTTCTTGCTTTTTTTTGCATGTAATAACATTTTATAAGGCATGGCAAAATATTTTTGGCATACCACATATACGCGACCATGACATATTCATGTAACCACACATTAGCGTTCATTATCTTTATTTCTCTCAAACCTCCCTTGGAGGTGAGTTGTGGTATTTATCCAACCACGCATAAACACATTCTTATGCATAATTTTTTTATCACATATATATTTCAACATTTACTTTCAGGAATGAGCATGCACTTACAATGCTTATCACAAGTCACATTTTCAACAAATGGACTATAATCTTGTGAACATGTCTCGTATTAATAGACCACATTGATACATATTCATTCACATTTGAAGGATCATTTTGAGAACCCTATGTTCTCCTTTTTAAAATTACCATAATGATGGCTGTTATTATTTGATCTTTGACACGCCCACATTCATTGGTCAACTACTTGTTTTATTTAGACTTATAATGCAACGTTATCACATTCACTTAAAGAATGGAGCAAATCAAGTGGGACAAACTTCATGTTTTTTCATGAAAAATACCTTATTTTTCTTTAGTCATAATTATATCATCAATATGGTGCATTGAGACTCAAACTCAATATACTCATATAAAGGCGCGTTAGGCCATAATGAGTTGGGACTCAAATCTAACTCTTACCATCATGGTGCACCAGGACTCAAACCTGATGTCTTATACTTATACAATGGCATAATATGTCTAACTGGACTCACCCTTGAGCCTTTCATGATATTCTACTTTCTAATAATCAGTTATTTTGCCCGAACTTTAATAAAAATTCACATTGATCTTTTTCACGAGCAACCATGTGATCAAATATAAAGGGAATAAAAGTATCTTAGTTATACAAAATTTATTTTGGACCACAACATAAATTTAAATTCTAATTATTTTTTAAGATTAATTAAAAACCTTCTCAATAGTTAACAATTCCATAATCTTGGCTTACAAACTGTGGGAGCAGTACATATGGGAGATGATATCAAAGCATCGTAATATGCTCTTGTTTGTCATTCGAAAGCAGGTACTCCATACGTATATATCTGCACAAATAAAACTAAATTGTTAAGTAATACAAAGTAAATCAAGTCTTAAATATTAACGTAAGTTAATTGCAGAATTCATGGCAATTGAAAAATGATACTCCCTGTGTGACAGAAGCAAACACAACATTGATATGTCATATGAAATGCCCAGATTTTCACAGGCTTAACTAAATTGATTCAAGGTTGTCGGCCATTTATAATTCCATCATCATATAAGTTGTCTTCCCACTTGGTTAGAGCTTCGTGCTGATAACGTATTAAGAAACTAAACTCAAAGTAACAATACAGAACAAGAACAATAAGCTAAGAGATATAGAGAGAAAGAGAGGAGAAATTCTTATTTCTTCTATGTATTCAAGTGTGTACAATATCACTTCATCCTCTATTTATAGTATCACATAGAGGTATTCAAAAGAATGTCATAAACATGACAATTAACATTTGACATCATGGAGGAAGATAATGGGAGGTTATGGAGGTATGAAATTACAACCATAATAATAAGAAGTAGTAAGAGGTTAATGGAGAAGAATAGTGAGTTTTATTTATTTAAGAGTTATGACGTGCATCATAATATAATGTTTCATATGTTTCATAACAAGTACTCCCTCCGTTCCAGTTTATGTGAACCTATTTTCTTTTTGGTCCGTTAAAAAAAGAATGACCTCTTTCTAAATGTGGAAATAATTTTACTTAAACTTATAATTCTACCCTTAATGAGAAGCTTTTATAATCACACAAATACTCTGGGCCTCTTTTTAACTTGTTTAAGACGTAAAAATTGCACGGGGCGCCCTATTTGATTACCCTCATTTAACCTATACCCATATTTTTAAAATTACTTAACATATACCCTATCTTTTATAATTTCAGGTGTCTCCTTCTTCCTGCTACATGTGCACTCCTTTCTTCCTCCTTTCTTTTCTACTTCTTATTCTACTCTTCATTTTTTGTAAGCAGGACAATACGTAACCAACAAAATCGTGATTTTCAATCTGGTAAAATAAATTATTTCAATATTGAAACCAAAAAAACAAATTCCATGAGTTCATAATCAAACTAGTAGAAACTAGACTCCTAGTACCTAACGTGAAAAACACAAAATATTCAAAATTCATAAACTAATTAATAAAGAAGAGCTCCAAATAATGACACCACAAACGCCAATATTGCAGTTGGAGTAGCAGCTGCAGTACTAGTTGAGGAAGTCTGGTTAGCAGATTGAGCAGGGGATTCTGGTTCTAAGGCTTTTTTCAAAATCCTATGCTTTGTACCTAATCAAAAAGATTAGAAGGATTTTTGTGAACTGTATCAGTAGAAAAATGAGAAATTCCATCTTAAATACAAAATATTCAACCTGATGTTCATCACAAACATAACAAAGCTTAAGCTAAAACATGTTGAAGTCAGCAAATATAGAACAAAACTTCAGCTAAAACATGCTGAAGTTCAGCAAATAGAGAACAAAACTTCAGCTAGTAGAATGCTTAAGTTTAGTAATTAAAAACAAAAACTTCAGCCAACACTAAGTTTACGCGAAAAACTTCCTAAAACATGCTTAAGTTCAGCGAATAGAGATCGAAACTTCAGCTAGTGCGACTGTAGGACAAAAACTTCAGCTTATTTAATGCTGGAGTTTTTATAAATGAACTAAATAACTTCAACATCTTCTGCTGAAGTTTTTGAAAAAGCTTTAGGACAAAACTATTGAATCCAGGACAAAACTTCAGCTAAAACATGCTTAAGTACAGCAAATAGAGAATAAAACTTCAGCTAATAAAATGCTTAAGTTCAGCAATTACAAACAACTTCAGGCCTGTCTCCTAGAATGCTGAAGTTTGTGTGATTGTTGTTGCTACTTCAGGCCCGTATGCCTGAAATTTATACGAAAAGTGGGTACGCTTGTAATTTTTTTTACAAAGCGAGTATAAGTTAAAGCGTGACCCAAAAAGTGGGTATAGGTGCAAATGGCCCGTTTAGGATACAAATTTTAAAACTGTTCATTTTTTTTTAAACTCCATGCTCAGTCAAACATGTTCACATAAATTGGAACGGAGAGAGAGGAGTACTTATTTCAATATTTTGCAAATAATATGCATGACCAAAAGCCTATTTCACAGTTTCCTTTAAAATTTATCCATTTATTTTCCAAGCTATAAAGAATATTAAGAATCAATAAAAAGCTAGTGGTGTTCGTTGGGTTCAAACTCCCTCCACTCATCGCGATGACACTCTCTCTTCTCTCTCCTTCTCCGTCTGCTTCATGCTTTGTCGGTTCCACTTCGTCGTCATCGGCTGAATTTACCGGCCATTTCAGAAGGCTATGGACAAGCAGAAGCAGAACCGGACCGGCACTGCCGGTTCTCACGAGAGCTTCTTCAGAGAAAGATGATGATAAACCGGCATTCAACCCGTTCGGTTTTGTCACTGACAATCCGTCTAGCCGAAGCGCAATTCAGATGCCTGAGAGTCCTGCCGAGGACGGAAACGTTGGCCAAATGCTTTACGTAACTCAATTTCCTGACTTATACAATTTTTTCTATACTCGCAATTCAGTTACTTTAGTGATACAAAAAATTGGTTTTGTGACTATGGTGATACAACTGATAAAATTCATTAACATTAATGATACAAAAAGTAGCATTTTGAATTTACTGATACAATTGGTAAAGTTTAGGGACGATGCATAAAATTAACCCTGCATTAGTGTTAGATTACTAGTTCCAGCCTGAAATTTTTCGCATATTTCATGGAAGTAACTTAGTGATTATTTCGTGTTATCGTTAGAGAATTGAAGACAAGGGGAAAGAATATGGATCATATGTCAAATCGGGAAAGTTTAGGTGGTTTGTAAGAGAAACAGGTGAGGTTTGTATTTGCATTCTGGTTGAATTGATTTTGTTTGTAGTTTAAGGACTTCAAAATGTTCAAGTTCGGCCATTGTAGGATCACCTGAAAGCAGACGCGGGACAGTTATCTTTCTCCATGGAGCTCCAACGCAATCATACAGCTATCGAGTTGTTATGTCTCAGGTTCTAATTCTGATATCATATTTCACTACCTTTGGAGTTAGAAATTTTTGCCATCAGTTTAGGATAGTCAGGACTGATCAGGACCTTGGCTCTTTTCGTGGTGCCTATTTCTATTTACTTGGCATATTTGTCAATGTATTAACTTGGAACTATTATATTTCACATTTACTTAGCAATTCATGCAAATCAATTTATATGGCATTCTTTGTACTTTGGGATGCTTAATAATATCTATATTTATTAAGCAAATTGTACACTTTGACGTGATGTTTTCTTTATCACACTAACTATGCAGTCATTCTATTTTTAGACAATCTTTCTGCGTACATCGACCTATTCAGTTTTAAATTTCTTTTGTCAAACCAACTTTTAATATATAGTATTTTCTCCTTCCATAATTTACATGATGTATAAGTCAGTATGAACTTTTTACGATCCATCTCCAATCAAATAATGTCTTTTAAAAATGGGACAAATGTATTAGAGTAGTTTTCGATTATCCAGAAAATTTATAGGGATGCACTTAAAATAGATACTTGACAAACTGACTGTTCAAAAGGCAGGTGGTATGATATTTTAAAGAATGCCTTCTTGAGAAGAACTTACATAAGATGATTTGGTAATTCTATTGATTTTGTCACTGTCTTTCGCTGTTATCATCTTAGACTTAAAAAGATATGAATGTGTGATCCTGGTCATAAGCAGGAGGAATTCGTCTAGCCATATAACTTGTTCTTCAGTTTTTATCTGTTCGGAATATCTCTCGATCTTTTTATCTTCTTGATAATGTTGGTCTTATTTGTTCAACAACAAGCTTTTTCTCTCTGGCTAGATGGCGGATACTGGATTTCACTGCTTTGCACCTGACTGGATCGGATTTGGATTTAGTGACAAGCCACAACCTGGTTACGGTTTCGACTACACTGGTATTGAGACCTTCTCACTGTAAACTTCAGTTTACTTCATCTGAATGTTGTTTTCTTAACTAGGCAACATTATGAAGTTCTGAACAATTTTACTGGCAGAGAAAGAGTTCCATGAAGAGTTCGAGAAGTTACTTGAAGTCCTGGGAGTGACGTCTCCATTTTTCCTCGTAGTTCAGGTCTGAGTGACATTAAACACGCTGGGATTGAAAATTTTATGTTACATATCGAAGAATATTAGTGGTACTGGTCAGTATTGGATGATAATGGATGGTGTAGATTTTGGTTGAACTAGGAAGAAAATTTTCTTTTTCTAATAGATTTTTCTGTTTGTAAATTTTTACTCTACGTAGCTACCTGATTAGCTATTGGCTTCTATTATGGGAGGTTATATATTATCAATTCTCCTACAAATTAGAGCTTGATTAACCAAGAAACTCTCGCTTTTTGTTAATACTGAAATTCACTCTGCGAATAATTCTTTTTAACAAAAGGATATATAGAAATGAATAGAAGAAGTGTGAACTAATTAATTGATGCTTCTTATCTGTTATTTTTGCTATCAACGATCTGAAGTGATACTAAATACTAAACAAGTGCCAGTATTGAAGTATGCATCGTCAGACAGGGGAAATGACCATATTCAAAATAAAGGACATGATACAGATAGAAAATTTTGTTGGAAGTGTTGTGTTCGAGAAGTTTTTGGTGTGCGCATGACAATCTAAAATAACTACCCTTCTATGTAAACTGTCGATCACTGCCCCAATGAGGCATCAAGTATTTATCTTAAATATAATAATCTTTCTTGCACTTTATTACTGCAGTTCTTGCTTGTTATTTTTAGGCTTCTTGCATTTGTTGATGGTTGTATAAGTTACCAATTTCTTAAAGTTGAAGCAAACTTTTTTGAACTTCTGCTTAGGTGCTTAACTTTATCTGATAATATATTTGTAGGGATTCCTTGTGGGTTCATATGGGTTGACTTGGACTTTGAAAAATCCCAGTAAAATTTCGAAGCTTGCGATTCTGAACACTCCACTGACAGTTTCTTCACCTATTCCTGGACTTTTTCAGCAGCTCAGGTTTCATTTTCTTTGCAGTTAATCAATTGCTTGCATCTCATGGTATATTGACTGCTCTTAATTGGTGCAAGAAGAATATTAATTGCTCTTTTCACATATTATGGTATTCAAATCCTAATTGGAAGCCTTCTGTGCCCTTTTTGGGTCTTTAGTATTTTGTCATCTTTCAAATTTCTGGGAAGTTAGCCTCCTAATTGTACTTACTTTTAGTCTGTCCTTTATGTAGAAAATCGAAAACTATTGGGCATCAGACTGAATGATTTCAACTTAGATTATTCACTTTGCCTAAGGGGCATGTATTATGTAGATGTGAAAAATGCTCTGTACCTTTTAACTCCATATTAGTAAAGAATGAAGTTAGGTTATTGAAATAGCTTCTATACATCTGGTTAGTCTGAAATTTCATCAAGATGAAATGAATGCATGATATTTCTCAGAGATCTGGTGTTGCTAAGATCTCACTTTTGTCAAGGAAATGGCCCATAAAAACCCAGCAAAAACCCTATTTTTTTGTCTTCCATGCATAATGTTAGCACAGACTGTGGTTCTATTATATTGAGCTTTCTGTTTGAGGTGGTCCTTTATTGGTTAACAACAGAGAACTTTAAACGCTCAAAACTTGGTTGCAGCACTTCAGTGTGCTTGCCTTCACAAACTTACATATACATATATGTGTATTTATCTATATAATATCATGGGAACTAGGTGGAATCTGTTTTGTTCCTTATATTGTGTCTCTAACTTGCTGTGCTTATCTTCTTCCTCTAGTCAGGAGGACATGAGTAGTTTTCTCAAGATACCACAAGAGGTTGTGATTCATAACACCTCAGTGGATACTGCTAATCAACATATATAGAGCAAAATTCTTCTTTTATGTTATCTATCCATCTATTCATGAAGAAAAGTTTGCTTCATTGCTTGAGAGATATTCAGTTTCATTTATCTACTTGTTTTTGAAACTGAACTGTCAGTTAACTATTTTCTAATTAAACTTCTCTTCTTTGTTTATGTTTTAGAATTCCGTTCTTTGGTGAATTTACTTGCCAGAATGCAGTAATGGCAGAGCGCTTCATTGAAGCAGGTAGCGCGTAGGTATCCAAGATGCATCTTACAAGTTGAGAATTGTTTGAATTAGAACAGTATGATTTTACCACTTCGATTGATGTAAAATTAGTTGCTATACTCGCCTGTGTTTTACAACATATATTATTAAGATAAACAAAAACCTGGTATGAGTGACTACATTTTACAAATCTATTTCCTGTGGTTTGCCTTTAGCATAAGAAAACAAAAATCTGGTACCTTATTCTGTTGTGGCTGTTCTCAATTCTCTCCTCTCCCCCATCCTTCCATGTTGCTGTTTTGTACTTTTGGCCAATGTGGATAGCTATGCAAACGAAAATCCTTTATCATGCTCATATCATGTTAATGACATTTATCCTCAAACAGCTAACCTCTTTGCAGAACTGAGCATAGATAGCTACATTCTCTTGCATTTCTAATCACTTATATCTGTGAATTATGGCTTTTTGTGAATTCACATGAGTTGATTATCTTAGAAGTTGGAGCCAATGCACTGTTACCCTGAATATTAACACCAATTTATAACCTACTAAGGGAACTAGGAAGAAGTTTGAATATGTTAACATTGACTGTACCAATCCCCATGCAAATACAAAATAAATATGTAAACTATGGCATGGCATGAAAAGTTGTTATAGATTTTAATGTACTAGAAAGTTATTTTCTTCAACTTAATCTTAGTCATTGTCTACAACTTTCTTATGTAACAAAATGCTACCATGACAGCTACGTCTTAAAGCTGGAGAAGGCTGACGTGTACCGGCTACCATATTTGGCAAGCAGTGGACCTGGATTTGGTTTGTTACCTGCATCTTATTCTACAACTTTGCAGAAACAGATATAGCTGTATATGTTCTTATTCTCTTTCATTCAAATTGTATTTATTTAGCTTAACATGCTTAATCATCTAGCAAAACTTTGCTGCAATAAACATGGTCTATTGTCATTCGTGAAGGAAGTGTTTACCAGATACTCGAACATGCTTTTGGGGGCCATGCTGTCCACCTCACCTTTTGGATCTCCATAGGGGCTGTACCTTTCCACTAAAATTCGATTATATGCAGTTACATTCATGCGCTAAATGCCATATTAACAACGTTCTCCAACAGTTATCAAAAAGACTAGCAACCCTTTTGTTCATCCATTTACCTAATGCCTTTGAACAAAGCTATACAGGAAAAAAATAATTCATACAATAAAGTGTTGAATTTCAGGAGCAGCTAGTGGCCATTCATGACCAGCTGAGTCCTGTGCTTCCAAGGTTTATTAAGCCTTGTAATACTGAATGAGACATGAAGTCATGAACCAGAGAACTCATGATAATGAAGAATGAAACAAAGTGATTATGTACTACTTAGAGAACACCAAGACTTAGTTTCTTAGAAATCTTAAGATTACTGCAGCAGAATTTATTGTTTTTACTTGGGATTATAGAAAACGTATTTGAAGAAACATGACAATCTCTAAAACATATAATCATGTTTTATTGACTAATCCCGAGTCTGAGAACTGTGTACTTTGAATTCTCAGCTTTGTTGGAAGCAGCAAGGAAAGCTAACTTCAATGAGATGGCAAGTCAAATATCATCTGGTTTTGCATCTGGAAGGTATTTAATGTGCTTTCGTCTTCCTTAATTATGCCTGTTTACATAAAGTTCGTGTATATAGCAGGTCTGTATGTGTTCACTCTGCATATTAGGTGTATTCCTCAGAGCAAGTAACAAAGCTCAATCCTTGTATTGGTCCAAGTTGTGCAGTGATGGTTGGATTCTCTTAGTCCGAATTATTTTCCTAGCAATGTTGTTGCTTTCCCTACATTTAGGCATATTGTTGACCAAACGTCATACACTACGTTAGCTACGTGACTTCACTTTCAGTGTCACCAAATTTCTTCATGTGAAGAAGTGCAGAAGCTCAGCCTTACTTCAGAGTTAATGAATGTTGCATGTTTGGTTGCTGCAAATGCTATTACACATATTAGATGTAGTTCACCTATTAGTTTCAATTGTATGTCTTGTGCTACCTTGTTATTCCTCTAGGGGCACCAGTGACTTCCTATACACATGCCAGCATATGCCTGTGACTAGAGTTCTTCACTATTCCAAATATAACAAAGTTCTAACTGCTTCTGACACTGATTTTTCTTCCTTTTGGGGACTATGGGAACTCGGTCTGGTACTTTCAGCTGGGATAAACCAATTTTAGTTGCTTGGGGAATATCGGATAAGTATCTCCCACAATCAGTTGCGGAGGAATTTCAGAAGGGAAATCCCGATTCTATCAAGCTTAAGCTGATTGAAGGTGCTGGCCATATGCCACAAGAGGACTGGTAATATATTTCAACCTTTTACTTATATGGATATTAGCTCATGTAACTGAAGAGAGTTTTCACGAGTCAGAGCTGCATTCTTTTGACAGGCCGGAGAAAGTAGTTGATGCTCTTAGAATGTTTTTCCGTTGATGCATGACTTCAACCATGGATTTTCAACTACTCCATATGTTATTCAACTTGCAGCAGTGTTTAAGGTGCCCTCTTTTCTAATTTGAAAAGCATAGTGGAATTATTATGATAATGACAACTCAAAAATTGCGAAAATTAGTCCTTTTGATTGAAATGTACAGGCAATCGTGTATAACATAAAAGAGTAATGGTTGAACTCGTATTAGATTGCGTGCGTTTACATTGCCAATGACCTATACAGATGTACATACGTATATGGATGTGAAGTTATGTCCAAAGAGTTTCTGTATTAGTGTAATTTAATCTTCACAGTGAGTTACTTTAACTCATGCTTAATATAATTATTTTACTAGTTGATCTTTAAGTAACGTAATACTGTAAAATGTCTTTAAATCTTTAATTTGTACTCTAATAACGCCGTACCATCTTTTCTAGATTATCCACGACGCTTGCTAAAGCTTACAAAAATAGTGATCTGTGGTTGATTGAAAATAACCTTATAGTGTCAAAGACTTTTTCCCATCAGGTATAAAATAAAATTCTTTTTTTTTTTTGGGTATAAAAATTAAATGCATACACATCTACATACATAAAGTTGTAATGGTCCCCCCGGGGGGTGGGAGGNGGGGGGGGGGGGGGGGGGGGGGGGGGAGGGGAGAGAGGAAAGAAAAAGAAAGGAAAAGGGGGGGGGGGGGGGGGGGGGGGGGGGGGGGGGGGTTAGAAAGGACCAATAAGACAACTTTGAAGGAAGACAACTAATTACTGTAGAGTAGGGATGGCAATGGGGCCGGGCCGGGCGGGTCCACGAAAATGTCAACCCAACCGAACCCGCCCTGCCCCGCTTAAATTTTTTCTTCTTCTTTTTTCTCTAACTTCGTGTTTTGTTTCTATTTTCAATCATTCGTTTTCTAAAAACATGTTCATTACACTGACATTCCTTGTAATGCGTCATAGCAGAGAATATCTTTACCTTTGTAATAATGTATATGATCTTTCAAAATAAATGGGTTACTATCATTTCCTATTACTAATACGATATATTGACTTTTGTAATTTTATTTTTGTGAGACTTATGCAAATTGGTTAATTCTAAATCAAAATTGTATTCGTGCTAGTGAAGAAAAATATTAAATTGCAGTTGAAATGATTGCTTTGTTTCAAAAAAGATAAAATTCAAAGTTACCCCGCATTGAACCCACAACCCGTCCCGCCCCGCTTTAAAAATTATAAAAGTTATTTTAACCCGTCCCGCACCCGCATAAGAGTATACCCGCCCCGCCCCGCCCCATTGCCATCCCTACTGGAGTGAAGAGGAGCCGAACATGGTTTTCATCCATTATTGTCGCCAATTTAGCAACCCCACCACTTGACCGATTATTACAAGCAAAAAAACACGAGCCAAACTTGGGGTAGGGGTGTTCAAATCGAATCGGAAAATCGTACCAAAACGATTAAAAAACTCGACTAGGTTTGGTATTGAGTAAGAAAACCTGAATCAAACCGATATATAAATATATAAATTTTTATATATACTTTTAAGACTTTATATTGAATTTTCTTTTTAAAAAATGTAGAAATATTTGGGATTCTCTCATGTGTTAACCTTGAAAGCGTACATTGACGGAAAATTATTGATAGACGACTAAGAAAATAACTATCATGTGTTACTAACAAACTTCTCCCATTGGAACATTTTAATAGATCATTTATTTGTCAATTTTTTCAATATTTACTAAACATGTATTCACTTATCAAAACTTTATCTATAAGTATAACTTTAACAAAGTAAGATTCGAATAATATTCATGTAACAAAAAAAACTGACAAAACGAACCAATCCAAACTGATATAGTTGGTTGGTTTGATTTTGTTAAAAATCGAACCAACCCGGTTCATGTACAACCTAGTCAGGGTACTACACTACTACATTATACTGTTCTACTGGAATTACCAATTCATTCTTAATTAATAAGGTTTGGAAAGGGCAGATTTTAGGTGAATTCTGCTATTTAAACAAAATTAGTTGCTTAGGCTCAAACAATGTGTATATATATGCAACAAAATTTAAAATACATGTATATGCATATAATAAAATCATATGTTTTATTATACTAACTCTAAATCTTGGTAGCTTTTTACGAAGTACAAAATTGTACAATTGACATGTGCAAGGTTCTTCACTTTTGTTTTTTGGTAAAAGTTACCTATCTCACTTTATTTGTTCTTCCTAATTCCTTCTTTGATTCGGTTCAGCTTTTCCAATGGAGTCTTTTTTCTTTTTTCTTTTTACCTATAGTTGTTTTTTACTGTAGAGCTTGTGATCCCTGCCACTGTCATTGTCAGCATTACCACCACCATCATCAACATGATAACATCGTCATTTCCTCTAGTTTGTTTTTGAAGTTTGAAAGATTTAGGCAATCAGTGCAATTTAACATGATGTAAAATGCTATTAACCTTATTTTTCTTCCACTTATTATAGACAATTACTTTTACTTATATTTAATGTCAATAGTGTAATTTTTCTTACAGTCAGAGTTTAGAAGTTAATTTCACAGTATATTTATGCCAAAGAAATCTTAGACAATTATCAGTTGAGTGACCTTTTAAGTAATCAAATAAAAAATTAAAGATCAGTGAGAGGCTTTATTGGTGCATATTCTCTGAATTGTGACTTTGATCCTTGTAAGCATTATGGTTGACTCCAACTACCACTAATAAACCCCCAACCACCAAAATGAAAAAATATGAGGAAGAAAATAAAGCAATACAATTACTCCTTTATCTAAGTGCAAACGAATTCTTCCTTAAGAAGAAAATAAAAATAATAAGATAGGGACCTTTGTTTAAGGATTTAACTTACATTGATCATATAAAGAATTTTTACTCTATCAATCTTAAATTGTAGTAACATATTTTATTTTCTAAGTATCTGACCTTATTTTTTTATGAACGGTTATTTATAGTTATTTTTCAATCTGATGAACTTATAGTGTAATTTATCTTAAAACTTTACTAGTGTCACGACCCAAAATTCTCACCACCGGGATCGTGATGGCGTCTAACGTTGAACCCCCTAGACAAGCCAACGTGTTTAATCATATTTACTAAAAACCATTAATTATTAAGCAAGAACAGGTAAAAATCGGCTTTTCCGTAACTAAAAGCTTAACAGTAAGAACAGATAAAAAAGGAAATGCATAACTCAATCCATAAACTTAGCAAAATTCTCAAACTAGTCAACCCGGATCTTTGGAGTCACAATGTCACGGACTATCTATGATTAATACAGATATAATACAACTGTTTTCTGAAGTACTAGAAACAGAAATAAAGGAAAGTGGAATAAGGAAGGGGATGCCAAGGCCTGCGGACGCCTGCAGGTAGGGGTGTACATAGGTCGGGTTGGTTCGGATTTTCTAATTACCAAACCAAACCAATTGTATCGGGTTATTAAAATTAAATACCAAACCAAACCAATAAAAGTCGGGTTTTTTAATCTCGATTTTTCTTGGGTTTCTCGGGTTTTCGAATTTTTTCGGTTTTTTTTTCTTCATAAAGTCTTCATAGCACAAAATGTAAAATTTGTGCTCCACATTTTTTTAATCCTAGTAAGACATAACTATATAAGGTTTTTTCAATAAAATAACATAAATATGAGATGAGTCATGGCATTGTGCTAAAATATTCAATAATAAAGATAATAAAATCGCATAAAATAGATATTATTAATAAGCCATAATGTAAACAAACATAATTTAAAATTATGACTAATAAGTACTATTATTTACATGACTAACCATAAAAAGAAAAAAAAGTTACACATTTTATCTAAACAATAGAAAAACTAAAAAATAGATATCCAACACTATTTTCATTCATAGTACAATCGAATTGAATGTCTTTAATTAGCATTAGTATTGATTTGATTTTGGTTTAAGATTTGTTCGAGTTACTAACATTTATGTACTATAAAACTTATTGGAGCATCCAAAATTATAAGCCCAAGCTTGAAATAATACGTTAAAAGATAAAACTATGAAAAAGTTTAAGAAATATTTATACACTACACTCTATCATACATATTTTTATGCATTAAATATATTTAAAACTTCTATACCTATGATGTCGGGTTGGTTTGGTTCGGTTTGACTTTTTTTAGTTCAAACCAAACCAAACAAAATATGGTCGTATTTTTTTTTCCAACACCAAACCAAATCATAGTCGGTATTTTTTTCTCGGTTTGACTCGGATTATCGGGTTGGTGCGATTTGTCGATTTCATTTGTACACCTCTACCTGCAGGTCTACCTCAGTGTCTCCGGTGGACTGAAGGATACTCCCTCGATCAGTGTCCACTGGATCCGGTACCGTATTCTGCACAACATAAAGAAGTGCAGGTGTAGCATCAATACAACCAACCACATGTACTGAGTAAGCGCCGAGCCTAACCTCGGCAAAGTAATGACGAGGCTAGGACACGACACATAATAAACACCTGTGCAATTCAATAATATATATAACAGGAATAACGACAGAAAAATGACCAGTTAGGTGTAAAACGGGGGATAACATGCTGGGGACAAGGGGTAAACAATTACAGAATCACAGAACGAAGCAACCGTCTAAGTATAAAAAATAGAACAGGAAGCAAACACGTAGAACAAACAAATATACGGCATCACCCTTCACGCTTTACTCTCATCCTCACCAAAACAAGTGCACGGCATCACCCTTCGTGCTTTTACTCTCATCCTCACCAAAATAAGTAAATAAATACACGACATCACCCTTCGTGCTTTTACTCACATCCTCACAATGCAATGAATAAATAAAATGGCACGGCATTATCCTTCGTGCTTTTAAATATTAAAGCATGACACGGCATCACCCTTCGTGCTTTACACTCTCATCCTCACAATGCAACAAATAAATACACGACATCACCCTTCGTGCTTTACACTCTTCATCAAGAATAACAGTTTGACAAGAAAAATCAATAACATGTATCATAACCACAACATCCCGGCAAGGGAACAACAGTAGAAACAAATACCGTCCCGGCAAGGGACACAACTATAACCAATCTCGCTCAAGTGTAAAACTTAACAAAATAATCCTCAACCGACAATTAATCAACAGTGTTCGCAACCAAGTATTTCCAACAATTGAATAACCTCCAAAATGAAATCTACTTCATAACACAGTAAATAACGAAGAAAAACACATATATTATAAAGACCGATTCACGGGCATGCTTGACAACAATGCATAGGTACTCGTCACCTCACCTATACATTGAACATGTGATAAACACGTAGCACATATGACTCAACACCTATTCCCTCAAGCTAAGGTTAGACCAAACACTTACCTCGATGCCACAAACCAATTCAAGCCTCAACTACCGCTTTACCTCTTGATTCCACCACCAACTCGCTCTTATCTAGCCACAAGTTACTTGAGGTCAAAAATTGACCCCGGGCCCGCTCGGTCCAAACTCAAAATTCGGACCAAAACCCGATTACCCATTCACTCCCGAGCCCGGATATATAAATGGTTTTGAAATCCGACCTCAATTGAGGTCTAGATCCCCAAATTTCAATATTCTTAGGTTTTACCCAAAATTCTCAATTCCACCATGAAAACCCTTGATTCTAGGATAAAATCTTGTAAAAAGAAGTTAAGGATTAAAGAAAATGAGTTAGAAATTACTTACTAATGCTTTGGAGAAGGAAGAGTGTTTGAAAAATCACCTCTTATGTTTTTAGGGTTTTGAAAAATGAAAAATAGCTGAAAATCCCGTTTAAATATACCCCCCGCCGCGGACCGCACAAAAGCGACCGCGGACGCGAAGACCCTTCCACCGCGGATCGCGCAAAGGCGACCGCGGCCGCGAAGACCTTTCCATCGCGGACCGCACAAAGGCGACCGCGACCGCGGCCGCGAAGACCCTTCCACCGCAGACCGCACAAAGGCGACCGCGGACCGCACTGGCGGGTTCAGAGATCTGTACTTCTCTGAACCTGCAACAACCCTGTTCTAAGCCTAAAAACATCCCGGGACCTACCCGAAACTCACTCGAGCCCTCGGAACTTCAAACCAAAAGTGCACACAACCTCGAAAATATCCTACGGACTTATTCGTGTAATCAAATCACCAAAATAACATCAGTAACATCGGAAAACTTTCAAAACTTTCAAAATTTCTCAAAACTTTCAAAACGTCCCCTTTTGCATTTTTTGATATGAATCACGTCAAACGAAGCCCGTTTCTTACCAAACTTCATAGATAACACACATAAAACATATCAAACCTCTACTGGGCTCCGGAACCAAGATACAGGCCCCATACCACAGGTTTCACATATAATTTCATTTTAAAAAACCTTTGTATTTTTCACAAAATAATTTTTCTTTAAAAATTCATTTCTCGGACTTGGGACCTAGGAATTCGATTCCGGGCACATGCCCAAGTCCCATATTTTCCTATGGACCCTCTGGGACCGTCAAATCACGGGTCCGGATCCGTTTACTAAAAATGTTGACCAAAGTCAACTTTACTCAAATTTCAACACAAAAATATTATTTTCATTCATTTTTCTCATAACGGCTTCTCGGCTACACGCTCGGGCTGCCCACACAAATTGAGGTGAGATATAAGGAGGTTCTCATGACCTCGGAACACAGATTTAGCTAGAAATACACGGGATGACCTTTTGGGTCATCACAATCTCCACATCTAAAACAAAACGTTCGTTCTCGAACGGACATGGAAAGATACCTGAATCGGGGAAAAGATGGGGATATCGGCTCTACATATCAGACTCGGACCCCCAAGTAGCTGCCTCAACAGGCTTCCCTCTCCACTTAACACGAACCGAAGGATAACTCTTCGATCTCAACTAACGAACCTGCCAGGCTAATATGGCTACCAGCTGCTCCTCATAAGCCAGATCGTTGTCCAACTGGACACTGCTGAAGTCAAGTACATGAGAGGGATCGACAATATACTATCGAAGCATAGATACATGAAACACCGGATGTACGGCTGATAAACTCGGTGGCAAGCAAGTCTATAGGCCACCTCTCCTACCTTCTTAAGAATCTCAAAGGGACTAATGTACCTAGGGCTCAACTTGCCTTTCTTCCCGAACCTCATCACGCCCTTCATGAGAGACACCCGAAGCAATACCCGGTCACCGACCACGAATGCCAAATAACGAACTCTACGGTGTGCATAACTCTTCTGCCTGGACTGAGCTGTGCGAAGTCTATCCTGAATGATCTTCACCTTATCCAAGGCATCTTGAACTAACTCTGAACCCAACAATCTAGCCTCTCCCGGCTCGAACCACCAAACTGGCAACTGACACCGCCTACCATACAATGCCTTATAAGGAGCCATCTGAATGCTCGACTGGTAGTTGTTGTTGTAGGCAAACTCAGCTAAAGGCAAAAACTGGTCCCATGAACCTCCAAAGTCAACGACACATGCTCGCAACATATCCTCCAAGATCTGAATGGTACGCTCGGATTGCTCGTCCGTCTGAGGATGAAATGTTATGCTCAACTCAACCCGTGTGCCCAACTCATGCTGAAATACTGTCCAGAAATGGGAGGTAAACTGAGTACCTCGGTTAGAAATAATAGACACGGTCACACCATGCAAGCGAACAATCTCCCTGATGTAGATCTTTGCCAACTTCTCCGAAGAATACGAAACTGATACAGGAATGAAGTGTCCTGACTTGGTCAGCCTATCCACAATGACCCACACCGCATCAAACATCCTCTGAGTCCGTGGGAGCCCAACTACGAAATCCATGGTAACACGCTCCCACTTCCACTCGGGAAGCTCAATCTGCTGCATCAAACCACCGGGTCTCTGGTGCTCGTACTTAACCTGCTGACAGTTGAAGCACCGAGCTACATATGCCACAATGTCTTTCTTCATCCTCCGCCACCAATAATGTTGTCGCAAATCCTGGTACATCTTTGCGGGCCCCGGATGAAGGGATTACCGGGAACTATGGGCCTCCTGCAATATCAACTCACGAATACCATCAACATCAGGCACACAAATACGAACCTGCATCCTCAAGACTCCATCATCATCAACTGTAACCTGCTTGGCACCTCCGTGCCGGACCGTATCTCTAAGAACACATAAATGACGATCGTCATACTGCCGGTCTCGAATATGATCAAACAATAAAGAATGGGCTACAATATAAGCTAAAACACTGCCAGTCTCTGAAACATCCAATCTCATGAATCGATTGGCCAAGGCCTGAACATCTAAAGCAAGCGGTCGCTCCCCGACCGGTATATAAGAAAGACTACCCATGCTGGCTGACTTCTGGCTCAAAGCATCGGCCACCACATTGGCATTTTCCGGATGATAAAGAATGGTAATGTCATAATCTTTCAACAGCTCTAACTATCTTCTCTGCCTCATATTCAACTTTTTCTGCTTGAACAGATACTGCAAACTCTTATGGTCCGTGAACATCTCACACGACACACCTTACAAATAATGCCTCCAAATCTTCAACACATGAACAATGGTTGCTAAATCCAAATCGTGAACTGGATAGTTCTTCTCATGAATCCTCAACTGCCGAGAAGCATAGGCTATAACCTTGCCATCCTGCATCAACACTGCACCAAGTCCAACCCGTGAAGCATCACAATACACGGTATATAGCCCTGAACCTGTGGGCAAAACTAACATCGGTGCCGTGGTCAAGGCTGTCTTGAGCTTATGAAAGCTCGCTTCACACTCATCAAACCACCTGAACTAGGCACCCTTCTAAGTCAATCTGGTCATTGGGGCTGCAATAGATGAAAAGCCCTCCACAAATCGACGATAATAACCTGCTAAGCCCAAGAAGCTCCGAATCTCTGTAGCTGAGGTGGGTCTAAGCCAATATCTGACTGCTGAAATCTTCTTGGGATCCACCTGAATACCCTCTGCCGACACCACATGACCCAAAAATGCTACCGAACTCAACCAGAACTCACACTTAGAAAATTTGGCATACAACTGTCTATCCTTCAGAGCCTGGAGGACGACTCGAAGGTGCTGCTCATGCTCCTCTCGGCTGCGAGAGTATATCAATATATCATCAATGAAAACAATAACAAATGAGTCCAAATAGGGCCTGAACACTCGGTTCATCAACTCCATAAAAGCAGTTGGGGCATTTGTCAACCCAAATGACATCACCGAGAACTCATAATTCCCGTACCGAGTGCGGAAAGCTGTCTTAGGGACATCAGATGCCCTAATCCTCAACTGATGGTAGCCAGATCTCAAATCAATCTTGGAAAACACTGCAGTGCCCTGAAGCTGGTTGAATAAATCATCAATCCTCGGCAAATGATACTTTTTCTTGACAGTAACCTTGTTCAATTATTGGTAGTCAATACACATTCTCATTGAGCCATCTTTCTTCTTAACAAACAACACTGGGGCACCCCAAGGGGAAACACTAGGCCTAATGAAGCCTTTATCAACCAAGTCATGTATCTTACCTTCAACTCTGGCGGGGCCATACGATATGGCGGGATAGAAATGGGCGGAGTGCCCGGAGCCAAATCAATGCAAAAGTCAATATCCCTGTCGGGTGGTATACCCGGCAGGTCAGCAGGGAATACCTCTGAAAACTCACGAACAATGGGCACAGACTCCATAGAAGGAACCTCGGCACTAGAATCATGAACATAGGCCAAATAACCCTTCTCGACCATTCGTCGAGCCTTCATATATGAAATGCCACTGCCCGAAGAATGACCAGGAGTCCCCGTCCACTCCAATCGGGGTGCTTCCTGTAAGGCCAAGGTCACGGTCTTGGAATGACAGTCCAGAATAGCATGATAGGGAGATAACCAATCCATCCCCAAAATGACATCAAAATCGACCATATCAAGAAGTAAAAGATCTACACGTGACACGTAGGAAAATGTAGACCCCGGATCAAATAAGACCGAAGCATCTCTGCTGCAAACTGAAATCATACCTGTAATAACTGCATCAGAGGCATCAGCCTCAGGCATGGCAGGAATAGCATAGCATCGGGGCAGAGCCCCACCAATCTGACCATCCTTGGGTCGACCTACTGCGGGCTGACCTCTACCTCTCATAGTATGTCCTCCACCTCTAACTGTCTGACCTCCACCTCTGGCACCTCGACATCCACCCCTAGATGGATGAGGGGGTGGGGGTGCACCTAGTGCGGGAATCATAACACAGGAACTCTGATGCTGAGAACCACTAGAAGCTCGGGGGCAATACCTAGCAATATGCCCTGGAACACCACAAGAGTAACAAGACCTTTGCTGCTAAGACTGCTGGCCCTGAAACTGTCCATGTCGACTAGAATAACCACCCTGGAAGCTCTGAAGCGACGGTGCACTGATAGGAACTGGTGGTGCACTGTTAGGAGCTGGCGGTGCACTGCGGGATACCTGAAGTGCCGACTGGTATGGTCTAGGGGGATGACCTCTGTCAAAAGAATCTCTGCCTCCAGATGAGGCACCACTGAATGGGCCGAAATGACAAGGTATCTTGTCAGACCCCTGACCACTGCCCTGTGACAAGACCATCTCAATGCGCTTGACCACATTGGCCGCCTCCTGGAATGAAATATCGGTACCTGACTCTCTGGCCATCTGAAGTCTAATAGGCTGAGCTAGCCCCTCAATAAACCTACTCACCCTCTCTCGATCGGTGGGGAGTATCATGATAGCATGTCGGGCCAAAGTGATAAACCTGGTCTCGTATTGGGTAACTGTCATAGAGCTATTGTTCCGTAACTAAAAGCTTAACAGTAAGAACAGATAAAAAAGGAAATGCATAACTAAATCCATAAACTTAGCAAAATTCTCAAACTAGCCAACCCAGATCTTTGGAGTCACAATGTCACGGACTATCTATGATTAATACAGATAAAAGTCTGAAAGAAATAATGCAATTTTTTTCTGAAGTACTAGAAACAGAAATAAAGGAAAATGGAATAAGGAAGGGGACGCCAAGGCCTGCGGACGCCTGCAGGTCTACCTCAGTGTCTCCGGTGGACTAAAGGATACTCCCTCGATAAGTGTCCACTGGGTCCAGTACCGTAATCTGTACAACATAAAGAAGTGTAGGTGTAGCATCAGTACAACCAACCCCATGTACTGAGTAAGTGCTGATCCTAACCGCGGCAAAGTAGTGAAGAGGCTAGGACACGACAAATAATAAACACATGTGCAATTCAATAATATATATAACAGGAATAACGACAGAAAAATGACCAGTTAGGTGTAAAACGGGGGAGAACATGTTGGGGACAAGGGGTAAACAAATACGGAATCACAGAATGAAGCAACAATCTAAGTATAAAAAATAACAAGGAAGTAAACACGTAGAACAAACAAGTACACGACGTCACCCTTCGTGCTTTACTCTCATCCTCACCAAAACAAGTGCACGACATCACCCTTCGTGCTTTTACTCTCATCCTCACCAAAACAAGTAAATAAATACACGGAATCACCCTTCGTGCTTTTACTCTCATCCTCACAATGCAATGAATAAATAAAACGGCACAATATTATCCTTCGTGCTTTTAAATATTAAACCATGACACGACATCACCCTTCGTGCTTTACACTCTCATCCTCACAATGCAATGAATAAATAAAACGGCACAATATTATCCTTCGTGCTTTTAAATATTAAACCATGACACGACATCACCCTTCGTGCTTTACACTCTCATCCTCACAATGCAACAAATAAATACATGGCATCACCCTTCATGCTTTACACTATTCATCAAGAACAACAGTTTGGCAAGAAAAATCAATAACATGTATCATAACTACAACATCCCGGCAAGGGAACAACAGTAGAAACAAATACCGTCCCGGCAAGGGACACAACTATAACCAATCTCGCTCAAGTGTAAAACTTAACAAAATAATCCTCAACCGAAAATTAATCAACAATGTTCGCAACCAAGTATTTCCAACAATTGAATAACCTTCAAAGTGAAATCTACTTCATAACAAAGTAAATAACGAAGAAAAACACATATATTATAAAGACCCACTCACGGGCATGCTTGAAAACAATGCATAGGTACTCGTCACCTCACCTATACATTGAACATGGGATAAACACGTAGCACATATGACTCAACACCTATTCCCTCAAGTTAAGGTTAGACCAAACACTTACCTCGATGCCACGAACACAATTCAAGCCTCAACTACCGCTTTACCTCTTAATTCCACCACCAACTCACTCGTATCTAGCCACAAGTTACTTAATTATATCAATAAATGCTTAATAAATCAATTCTAATGCATGGAAATGAGTTTTCTAAAGTTTTCCCCAAAAAGTCAAAAATCAACCCCGGGCCTGCTCGGACCAAACTCGAAATTCGGACCAAAACCCGATTACCCATTCACCCCCGAGCCCGGATATATAAATGGTTTTGAAATCCGACCTCAATTGAGGTTTAGATCCCCAAATTTCAATATTCTTAGGTTTTACCCAAAATTCCCAATTCCACCATGAAAACCCTAGATTCTAGGATGAAATATTGTAAAAAGAAGTTAAGGATTAAAGAAAATGAGTTAGAAATCACTTTCTAATGTTTTGGAGAAGAAAGAGTGTTTGGAAAATCGCCTCTTATGTTTTTAGGGTTTTAAAAAATGAAAAATAGCTGAAAATCCCTTTTGAATATACCCTCCGCAGGGCCCCACCGCGGACCGCACAAAAGCGACCGCGGCCGCGAAGACCCTTCCACCGCGTACCGCAAAGGCGACCGCGAAGACCTTTCCACCGCGTACCGCAAAAAGGCGACCACGGTCGCGAAGACCCTTCCATCGCGGACTGCATAAAGGCGACCGCGGACTGCGCTGGCGGGTTCAGAGATCTATACTTCTCTGAACCTGCAACAACCCTGTTCTAAGCCTAAAACCATCCCGGGACCTACCCGAAACTCACCCAAGCCCTTGGAACATCAAACCAAAACTGCACACAACCTTGAAAATATCCTACGGACTTATTCGTGTAATCAAATCACCAAACTAATATCATAAACATCAGATTAAACCCCAAAATCAATGAAATTTCTCAAAACTTTCAAAACTTCCCATTTTGCATTTTTTGATCTGAATCACGTCAAACGAAGTCCGTTTCTTACCAAACTTCACATATAACACACATAAAATATATCGAACTTGTACCGGGCTCCGGAACCAAGATACGGGCCCGATACCAGAGGTTTCACATAGAATTTTATTTTCAAAAACCTTTGTATTTTTCAGAAAATAATTTTTCTTTAAAAATTCATTTATCGGACTTGGGACCCCGGAATTCGATTCCGGGCACACGCCCAAGTCCCATATTTTCCTACGGATCCTCCGGGATCGTTAAATCACAGGCCCGAGTCCGTTTACAAAAAATGTTGACCAAAGTCAACTTTACTCAAATTTCAACACACAAATATTATTTTCTTTCGTTTTTCTCTTAACGGCTTCCCGGCTACACGCCCGAGCTGCACACGCAAATCGAGGTGAGATAGAAGGAGGTTCTCATGACCTCAGAACACAGATTTTAAAAATACACGGGATGACTTTTTGGATCATCACAGCTAGTGAACAGAAGTTAACAAATGTTTTCGTTTCAGTGAATAAAAGTTAAACTCTTATTTGTTTAAAGGGAGAAGGGTCAAATATACGCCTTTACTTTGATATATTATTCACATTTATCCTCCGTTATTTTATCGGGTCAAATCTACCCTCACCATTAGCAAAGTTTTCAAATTTTCCCTCTAATCTAACGGAAAGCCCCCAAATCCCAAATTCCTTCTATTTACTACATTTTTTCTCACAAATTACTTATCCCTCTGTGTGTTGTACCAGATAAGAAAATATCCTCGACAAACTGATTTCTTATTCCACTTGATTATTTAGAGCAGAAAGACTTAACAAACTCGCCACGTCCAGTCATGAGAACACTAGTAAATATTCCTTTGAAAGAATCTGAAGCTGGAATAAATTTAAATATATCATTTAATTTAGGATTTCTCAAACAATACTAAAGAATCATATGCCACAAATTTCAGTAGTGCTTGCGCAAACGAAATTTGCATCAAATGACATGCTAAATCCACATCCGAAAGGGAATGCACTTACATGGATACCTATGGCCTTGTTATGCGTGTAATCCATAAAAAATAGTAAATATTAGTAACAACTTCATAAGTGAATGCATTTCGACCACCTGAAGAATCAAATAAATATCTTCCAAATTATCTACGATATTTCACTCATCCTCGTTCCGTTGGAGACATACATATTAACTGTGAATTCTGCGTTTCATTTATGGTTTGAGCATAACCAAAGACAGGAGGGATAATTATGTTGTAACCCCACACTCCCACTTCTATAATATGACCTTTTTTCTTCTTTGGTGGATCATACGAAGGAGATGACTGATTTGTGAGAAGAATTGCAATAATGTCACGACCCAAAATTTTAACCGCCGGGATCGTGATGACGCCTAACATCATACTCGCCAAGCAAGCCAACGTTATATATATCGATGTCATTTACATACTACTTCTGCCCAGAAATCTAGTGTCACAATTCAAGAACGTACTATGATTTTTCTACAATCAATTGTCTGAAAGAAATTTCAACTGTTTTGAAAATAAAGGAAAATCAGTAAAGAAGATATGTAGAAGGGGACGCTAGGGCCTGCGGACGCCAGCATGACTACCTTGGGTCTCCGAGCTGTATAATCTGAGCCAATCTCACAATCAGCAACTATCTGCTCCGAAATCTGCACAGGAAGTGCAGAGTGCAGTATCAGTACAACCGACCCCATGTACTGGTAAGTGTCGAGCCTAACCTCGACGAAGGAGTGACGAGGCTACGTCGGGACACTCACAATATAAGCTACAGACAATAAATAATAAGTCAGAAAAGGAGAACAGTATAATTTAAAGGCAGTAAATTGCAGAAATAAATATATAACTCAGTCTTATCAATATCCAGCTATAACCAATCCTTAGGAGAAATATAAAACTACCGAATAACTTACACAGTCAAAGAAAAATACATAAACACATAAATTGATGTGGCGCGCATCCCGATCCCACCAGACAACACAAAATCCTCCCTTATTCCTCCGTAACAATAACAATAATAGTAAATAATATATATGTTGTGGCGTGCAACCCGATCCCAACGAATATCAATATCAATATAATAATTCACCTTTAATACACCATATCAATCCCCCCCTTATTCCTCCTGTTGCGGCTGCAACCCGAACCCACCGTATAACAGTAATTCACCCTTATTCCTCCTCAATATATCACTCTTATTCCTCCTATTGTGGCGTGCAACCCGATCCCACCGTATCATAATAACTTACACAGAGTGTACAGAAGTTTCAGAAAATTTACACAAGGCCCTTACCAACACATAAAATTTTAAACAGGGAACTGGGAGCCGTATAATCAATAAAACTCTATACAATTGATACTACTAAGCGAGACCAAACCAGGATATCACAAAAATACCGATAAGAATAGCCTAAGCAAATAACGGGAAACAATATTTATGTGGGGTAACAAATATCTTCAACAAATGGAGCACATTATCTAACAGGTAGCAATTAGGCATGGAACTACAATAAACATGTAGCAATTAAAGCAGAGGAGAAACAATATAAAGAGTACGGAAAGAAACAAGTAAAACATGTAAATTGACGGCGCATAGGTACTCGTCACCTTACGTATATGCCGCTCACATGATTTATCACATAGAAAATAAGGCAAAGGTTCCTAAACTCTCAAGTCAAGGTTAGACATAACACCTACCTCGATCTACAAGCCACTCACTGCCCAAGTACCGTTTTTCCTCTAGATTTGTCACGACCCAAAATCCCACCCTTCACGCCGTGACTGCGTCTAACGTTGAACCCGCTAGACAAGCCAACGTATCCAGGTAGTTCCAAATAATTCAACCCAAGTTAACAGTAGTAGAGTTAATACCTTTCAAAACTGAACAGAATAACAAAACACCTTAAAATCCTTAACAACGGAAATGTAATAGAAATTCAAAAATGCAAAGTGAAATAATAAAATACATAACATCGCATAAGCCCAAAACCGGGGTGTCACAATCTCACGAACTTTCTATAGGAATGCTAAATCCAAAGTCTGAAAGAAAAATATAACACTGTCTTCGAAAGCTAGAGAAAAGACAAGACATAGTAGAGATCTACGGATAGGAGAGACGCCAAGGCCCACGAACGTCAGCGGTATACCTTGAAGTCTCGAAAGTGGACTGAAGGTGACTCCCTCAGCGCTGTCCACAGGGTCCGGATGTGGGATCTGCACAACATAAAGAAGTGCAGTGTAGTATCAGTACAATCGACCCCATGTACTGAGTAAGTGTCGGGCCTAACCTCGGCCGAAGTAGTGACGAGGATAGACTTAGCCACAACGTTAACCGGTCCTATTTTACAACTCAAAGCATGGAAAACAAGGCAAAAGATAGGCAAACAAGTATGGGATACGGGAGCAGTAAATGGGAACAAGTGAAATAAAGCAGTTAAATTGACATATGGGAGTAAACAAGGAAGGCAATTTAGCATAATAGCTAACGAAACAAGTATAAGTACTAGAAATGTAAATAATGGCACGGCATCACCCTTCGTGCTTTTACTCTCTTCCTCACAATGCGATGTATAATGTGAAATAGTATAAATCATGGCACGGCATCACCCTTCGTGCTTTTACTCTCTTCCTCACAATGCGATGTATAATGTGAAATAGTATAAATCATGGCACGGCATCACCCTTCGTGCTTTTACTCTCTTCCTCACAATGCGATGTATAATGTGAAATAGTATAAATCATGGCACGGCATCACCCTTCGTGCTTTTACTCTCTTCCTCACAATGCAATGTACAATGTAAGACAATATAAATCATGGCATGACATTTACCTTCGTGCTTATAATCAATGTGAATCATGGCACGACATCACCCTTCGTGCTTTACACTCTTCCTCACTATGCAATGTAATCAATTATCATGGCACGACATCACCCTTCGTATTTTACACTCTTCCTCACCAAAAAATGACAGATATAATGGCAAGGAGTACAGCATAGTGGAAATACATTTCAATATATCCCGATGATCACGCTCAACTGTGTCTAAGAAAAGACTAAGCGGGCGTTGCAAATATAATCCGGGGTATTATGCCCAGAGTCGAATCCCACAGAGACTTAACGTATCAAAAGAAGCTTGTAAAGTACTAAATTCTTATTAGTCAACCTCCTCAAACTTTATGAATAACAAATGGTGTTGTGATTACTACTACAACTAACTGAATCTATAAAACTAAGAGTAACTAACAAGCAATTGTAAACAATTGGAATAAAATTCTAAGGTATGGTTTCCCCCGTTGGTTCTTTCCCTAGTTGTATGTTCCTATAGCCTTGATTTGGTTGTCTCTATCAATCATGAACTCTCCGGTTATCGTAAATCTTTCTCAAGCATTTATGACAATTTACTAGACGCACACTCTCGAGCTACGCTAGCTATATTTGCGTTACGGTTCACTTTAGATTGCACCTGAGGTATATTATCTCTAACCCAACCTCTAAACCCTCGGTTATGACTCTCGTCTATACTCCGGGAGTGGTGTTGTTCAACAACTACCTAAATATGCACTCTTTCTCAAGCAGATACATAATAAATAGGAACAGCTAGTTGAGGGCCCTTCAACAAACTACAATCAAAACGTAGTTGAACAAATAGAGATTAATAACCAACTCAAAACTATATTAACATGCCAACAAGTTCATCTCCAACGGGTTCCACCAAAACCTTAGATTAAAGTATTTAGCTACTCATAATAATAACAAAAACTACAAAAGAATTCATAGTCAATGGTAAAAGAACAAAAGAGGAGAATAAAGATTGATGCCCAATTTTCCTCCTTGCCTTTTGCCCTTGCTTTTGATGTTTTCCACTTTCAAAACTGATTCCTTTCTCTCTTGGGCGAATTCCTTAAGTTTATATAGGGTTTTGGGGCTTAAAATCCCGTGTTTTGCACTTTAGTCCCTGAATTTTACGTGTCCTGCTGCGGTCGCACCGTGGTTACGCCAGGACCGCGGCCAAACAAGCTCTCTGAACCTGAGACTGCCTTCCGCCGCTGTTGCACCGCGATCGCGGTAGGACCGCGTCCCTGTTCCATTTGGAATTTGGAAACACGTAAAACATAAAAGTTGTAGCCCTTTGAGTTATCTTTCCAACCATATATTGTATATCCCAAATGGAGCTTGGAGAAAAATGTTATGTCCATTTTACTAGACAGTGCGCAATATGCCTCCTCGAGTCTTCGTTTGTTCTCAACTATCAAATTTGACCCCCGAACACGATCCCGACTTAATTCCTTGAGCTTTTACTCAAACTTTAAAGCTCCAAATCACTTAAATTCATTCCACAACATCTATATAGCTCGGAATCACTCCTACAAGCCATAAAACACACAATTAGTGCAAAACACTAGCGATTAAAGCTCAAACTCAATTAAAGTGCAGTAAACTAGAGTGTAATAAGCGACTAAAATACGTAATTATAGCCTATCATCACCCGACAAGGGGAAATCATCGATCAATATCACAACAATTGCCCGGCAAGGGTCTCAGCTATAACCAATCAATTCAAATATATCC